>SRLM01002800.1:0-52037 GCA_015708895.1 Populus ilicifolia
CTTCATTGTAATATCTTCCAATCTAATATCACCATCGTTGATAGTAGGTTGAGTTATCTTATATATCTTGAAGGAATCACCAATACATCACCATTAAAATTGATTTGGACCAAGACTTACTTTTTCTTGTCATTTAAAATCTATTTACACTTTTTCATCTTTGAAAACAAATCCATCAATTATTTCCAACCAAGTTATTGTTAATTTAATTTCTCTTGAGTTGTTTTTTTTTGTTACCTAGCTTAATTTCTAGATCTAGCTCTCTGTGGATATGACCTCGATCTTACCGAGTTAATTGCTACATCGCACATTCGTGCACTTGCGAGTTAAAACAAGCCGATCATAAAAAGCGGTCAAGCATTGGTCAATCAATTATTCAGTAGCAGCAATAGAGATTATGATTTGTCATGTAGAAGATGTT
Source organism: Populus ilicifolia (assembly GCA_015708895.1). Classification (NCBI taxonomy): domain Eukaryota; kingdom Viridiplantae; phylum Streptophyta; class Magnoliopsida; order Malpighiales; family Salicaceae; genus Populus; species Populus ilicifolia. Next base: position 422 of record SRLM01002800.1, read on the forward strand.
AGAAATTCATGTTCCACAACATGATCAAGAAACGACAACAACTTATTATAATAACCATTAACATTTAACAACCTATAGATTTATGATGAATGTGCAGTTGGGCCTAAGAGGAGATTTGAAAGATCTCTTTCAATGTACCTAGACCACTTGGTAAGGTAATAAAGGCATCAACATGGTTAAACATTGCATTCATTCGAGGAGACATTGTGCAGACCTATAGTTCCTCTCCAATTGCTTTTCTAATGATATCTCTTTGTGCTAAAGCTTCGAGGACGACCCCCAAAACTTGACTACCTCCAAAAAATACAGCTATTGACACACCTCTTATTAACCCAAGACTGCCTCCCTCATATACTAAATGAATCTTTCTCTCAGCTAGCACCTGACCAAGATGATTTGCTAATTTTAAAAACTCCTTTTCTTTGTCATGATTAGATCCATCAAAAACACAAACATTTCTTATATAAGGACTTGAAGAACTTGTCATTTCTACACACTTCTATATTTGTTAAATGTATGGGTTAAGTAGAAATGAAGGGAAGGAAAAAAGGATTTTATATATAAGAACTTAAAAGGGCAATCATACCACCTATATATAGGCCAGTTGGAGTTTCACACACACACACACTCTCTCTCTCTTTATTTATTTATTTATTTTAAAAAACATGTGTATGTATAGATGGTTGTGATTATAGCTCACATCTTTACTTAGTTTTACGGTCAAGAATGGTTGAAACGCCCTCTATGGGTCAGGGATAAGCTTCCCATCAAGTTTTAAAAAAAACTAGCAAACATCATCTTTTTTAGTCAGATTTTCAAGACTATGCCAAGCATGTTCTTTGTAAAAACGGGTTCATAAGTCATAAATTCTTATCTCGACTATGATAAGACTTAATATTCAATAGAAGATAATCTAAAGACTCTATCTTTTGAAATAAATCCCATCTTTTGATAATTTTCATAGGTTTTACAGAATGTATGTGAATCTTTGAATATGGTGAGCTAGTAAAATCCATATTGTAAGATTTCTACAATCCTTTTTTTTACAAGAAATGATCCCTACGTGCCTTAGAGTGACAAAATTTAATGACATTACTTACCTCATTGTCGAGAATGCATCTTTGACATATTTGATCAAAACAATAATTGAATAAGTAAGGGTCATCCCAATAAAAATTTTGCACGTTGCTAAAAAAATTTCTTTTGTCTTTGACACTTTAGTGAGCTGGCAAAAATCCTAAAGCAAGAAAATTGATATTCTTAGGAAACCAAGGCATTAAACTAAGAAAAAGTAGAGATTCATCAAGAAGGTAATCATCGATTGGTGTGATGTTAGGTGTTGAATCTGTTCTCACTTTTGATAAAAGATTCGCATCAATATTTTTGTTGCTTTTTTCATCCTTGATTTCTTCCTGATTGGTTATGGCATTAGGAAATGGAAGTGCTGAAGGGAAATCAGTCTTTTCTTTATAATGTTCAAATTCAACCCCTTCCTCACTCTTAGAGATTAACTCATCATCTTTTTGACAAGGTTCAAGAATTGGTTTTTGAATAACCTTACCATTATAAAGATTGATGACTGATTTGACTTGATCCATGTATTGACTTCCAAGACTATTTGCATTTGCATTCTATTGCCCATTGGAATTTTGCTATAGTTCAGATGGAAACTTACCTTTCTCTTGAAAATTGAGAGCAGATGTGAATTTTGTAAGAGTATCTTTAAAATTTGTTATGCTTTGAGCAAGTTGAGTGTTGATTATCTCATGCTTTTCAATAAATGCATCCAAAGTTTTCTCAAAATTTCTTGTAAGAGGTGGAGCATAAGAGGTGCTATCCATTATGGGTGGGGGTTTCTGTTTTCAATAGTGTTGGTGATTAGTACTTAAAAGTGCATTCTCATTAAGGATTTATATCATCATATTCCACCTAAAGTGTCATTAAATTCCCTAACAAAAGCATGTTTTTTATTAGCAAGTCTAAAAATATAATATACCTTTAATTCATGGTAAATGTTCATCCTAAATGTAGGTATATCACATAAATAAAAGGATTGATTGATGAGTTGAAGGATTGAAATTGAAAGGATAAAAAGAAGGCCAAACTTAGCAAAGTGTTGCTGGTGCATTCCAAACTCGAACACCGTTTGGTAATTTGATCATATCTGGAGCTGTAGATATCAGATTTAGGTCCATTTTATATAAATGGAAAGGTAAGACATAGACCTACAACTTTCATATGGACTTAAAGACTCAGTTCTGCCATTTTCAAGCTTAAATCTTAGCAACAACAAAGACGTAGGAAGCTGTCTTGCAGCTCAAACACTATTCGGTTTTTGGCTCATATCTTGAGTTCTAGAAGTCCAAATGAGCTCTCTTTTTTTTATGGAAAGCTGAGACAATTGCCTAGAACTTACAAATTTAGTTGGCTATAATTCTGATGTGAGTAATGACATTTTGGCCAGCCAACAATATAAAAAATCAACCCACGATATCAAAAAACCAACAGCCATTAATGTCAAAAACCAGCCACCAAATCAATGGATGCCCACCAATTCTTCAATCAATCAATAGTTCTAAAACTTAGGCTATAAAAGGAGGCATTGTCCATGTATTTAGTCATATTGATTTTCAGATCAAAGTTATCTTCTTGCTTTCTCTCTACATCTTTGTAATGTTCAAGTTTTCTTTTAAGCTATAGTAATCTCTTGTTTATGCTCTTTCATTTCCTTTCCTATACTTAGTTAGCTTATATTATGTTTATGTTCTTATATTGTTTATTTATGTTTTTCTCCTTCTTAATGTTTAGCTAAGTTAATTATGTCAAGGTGAAAAGGTTTCTCTAATGGTGTTAGAATAGGTATAATATAAACTCAACATGAGCTTTAAATGTTTATATCCAAGAAAGATTGTTATTAACATGTTTTATCTTTTTATCTTACTAATTCTTAATACCTTGCTTATTAAATGGTTAATTTAAATTTGTGTTGTATAATATTTGGTACATCAAATGCTTGATCCTTCATAGTTCTCGGCTGACATCGTTATTATGATAGAAACTTGATTTGTTGTTAACATAAACTAGCAACATGAATGCTTGATGATATTTATAAGTATGGTATTACATAGATAAGATAATTAATATGATCATGTTAGTAATTTATAATGAGCTAATAACGAGAAATCATCTGATTAGAACCTCCTTTGTGTGTGGTTTCTAGTTGAGTAATAACAAGAGTTTATATTATATGTATTTGAAATACCATTAGTGAATTCTATAACCTTGACATATGTTTTGTTATTGTTTAATCCTTACATCAATATCACATCCTAAAACTTTCTTCAACTCTTTTTCTGTTATTATTCTCTTCAACTTTTTTTTGTATTTGTAATTTATATAATTCACCTCCATGTGGTTCGACCCCGGTCTTGCCGGGTTATTTTACTTTGACACTCCTGCACTTGGGATAAGAAATCAACTCTTTGATCGTGTTAGTGTTCTAATTTTAAGCATTTTTGGCTTGCAAATCTAGGCACTCCATTGCTTCATTAAGGTCTTTATCTTTAAAGATTTCAATGCACATCAATTTAATCATTTTTCTATCTTTAGGTGTTAACCCTTCATAAAAATGTGAAACCAATCTCCATGTTTCAAAATCATGATGAGGGCAAGTATTAAGCAAGTCTCGATACCTATTCCAACATTGATAAAATGCTTCTTCTGGTTTTTGAGTGAAACTGATAATTTCTCTTCTGAAAGAGTTTGTTCTTGAGAGGGAAAAAATATTTTTAAAAACTAATGTTGCATTTCATCCTAAGTACAAATGGATCCTGGTCTTAAATTTTTTAGTCATGTTTTAACTTTATCTTTTAATGAAAAAGGAAAAAGCTTTAATTTTACGGTGTTCATGCTACAATTTAAGTCATTATAAGTGTTGCAGACCTCCTCAAATTCCCTTAAATACAAGTATGGATTTTATAAATCTAAACCATAAAAAGAAGGTAAAAGTTGAATAATGTCTGGCTTGAAATTAAAATGAGATGCATCACGAGGAAAAACTATACATGATGGTTCTTATGGGATTCATGTGATCTCTAAGTGTTTTAACATGGTTATTTTCATTATTCTCATTTTGAAGTAATTGATTATCTTCTTCGGCCATATTTTCTAAATATGATGATGGTACCCTATAAAGTCTACCACTTAATGTACATGACCACACTCTCATGCACGTGTAGAAATAGAATAAAAGGAAGAAGAAACTAAAAGTAGAAGAAACAAAGTTATATACAAGAAAAGTGAAAAGAGAAAACAAAATAAATACTATAATTTATACAAGAACTTACCTCCTAGGCAATGACGCTAAAAACTTGACATGACTAAAAAATTAATGTCTTCTTCCAAGTGCTAGAGTGTTAAAGTAATAAATAACCCCACAAGACCAAGGTCGAATCACAGGGAGGTTAATTGTACAAATTATAAATAACATCAACAATAACAATAATAGTAGTAACACAAATATTAAAAGTAATAAGAATGCTAATAATAATACTATTAATATTAGTAGTAGTAGTAGTAGAATAAGAAAAAAAAGAAGAAGAAGTTGAGAATAACTTTGAGATGGAAGATTAACATAAAGATTAAACAATGATAACAATAAATGTCAAGGTTAGAGGATCCATTAATAGTATCTCAAACAAGTATAGTATAAACTCTTATTATTCAACTGGAAACCACACACAGAGGAGGTTCCAATCTGATTATAAATTGTTAACATGATTACATTAGTTGTCTTATTCGATTAATGCTAATACTTGTAAATCTCGTCAGGCATTTATGATTATAACTTATGTTAACAACAAATCAAGTTCCTTTCATAGCTTAGGTGTTGGTTATACCATACATTATGGGCTATGAAAGTACCAAGCATTCAATGTACCAAGTATTATTCAATATAAATCTAGATTAGTCATTTAACAAGTAAAGTATGAAAGAGTGAATAAGATAACGAATACAAAACATGTTAGTATCAAACATTAAAGTCCATATTAAGTTTACATTATACTTATTCTTGCACTATTAGTGTAACCTTTTACCTTGACATAATAAACTTAGCTAAACATAATAAAAGAAAGAAAAATAAACAAACAAAATAAGGATATAAATTAGATAAAAGTTAACTAAGTAAGGGAAAAGAAATGATTTGATTTGGAGACCAAAATGCCTAAATGCATGGCAAATGTCTCCTTTTATAGGCCAAAATTAGAAGCTATTGATTTGATAACTAATTGATGAGTGAGTGCCCAACTCTTGACCTGGTGACAATTATTATCTTCTCTTGTATGCCCAAAACATCATTGATAATGTTAGAACTAGAATCACTTGAAAAGATGAAAGTTGTATGAAATTGTCTTAGATTTCCAGGAAAAAAAATGGATGTCATTTGGACTCCTAGAACTTAACATATAGGCCAAATACTGAACAGTACACGAGCTGTAGGATAGATTCAAACTTTTTTGTTGTTGTTATAATTTGGACTTGAAAATGGTCTTTTTAAATCCCGGGTTCCATATGAAAGTTGGAGGTCTATCTCTTACCTTTTCATCCATATAAAATAGACTCAATTTTGAGATATACAGCCCCTTATACGACCCAATTACCAAACAATGTTCCAGTTTAAACTGCACCAACATCTCTTTTCTAAGTTTGGCCATCTCTTTGTACTTTTAATTTTAGTTCTTAAACTCATCAATCAATGCTTTTATTTATGTGATAGGTCTGCATTTAAAATAAACATTTATCATAAATTAAAGGTATCTTATATTATTGGATATGTTATTATAAAACATGCTTTAGTTAAGGAAGTTATTGATACTTCAAGTGTAAAACGATGATACAAAACTGATTGATACTTAAAAATATATTTTTATCAAGGTTTTATATCATCCTTTTGCACTTGAAGTATCAATAATTCCTTAACTAAAGCATGTTTTATAATAATATATCTAATATTATAAGATACCTTTAATTTATGACAAATGTTTATTTTAAATGCAGGCCTATCACATAAATGAAAGGATTGATTGATGAATTTAAGAACTGAAATTGAAAGGACAAAGAGATGGTCAAACTTAGAAAAGAGATGTCGGTGCAATCCAAACCTGAACACTGTTTGGTAATTAGGTCATATCTGGAGCTATAGATCTCATATTTAGTTCTACTTTATATGGATGGAAAGGTAAGACATAAGCCTACAACTTTCATATGGAGCCTAAGATCTATAAAGGCCATTTCAAGTCCAAATTGTTGCAACAACAAAGAAGCCCGAATCTGTCCTCCAGCCCGAGCACTGTTTAGTATTTTGGCCATATCTAGAGTTCTAGAAGTCAAAATGAGCTAAATGTTTTACACAAGAAAGATGAGAAAATTTCCTAGAACTTTCATGTTTCAAGTGGCTTTAATTTTGACGTCATCAATGACATTTTGGCCAGACAAGAGAAGATAAGGATTGTCACCAAGTCAAGGGTTGGCTACCTACTTATCAATTAGTTATGAAATCAATAGTTCCCAATTTTGGCCTATAAAAGGAGGCATTTGCCATGCATTTAGGCATCTTGGTGTCCAGATCAAGATCATGCTCTTGTTTTCTCTCTTTGTATTCTTTATGCTTTGTTTTCATTAATATCAAGTTTATGCTTTTCATTAATATCAAGTTTATACTTTTCATTTCCTTTCGTTTGCTTGTTAACTCTTATCTTATTTATGTTCTTATTTTGTATATCTATTTTTCTTTCTTTCATTATGTCTAGCTAAGTTTATTATGTCAAGGTGAAAAGGTTACACTAATGGTGCAAAAATAAGTATAGTATAAACTTAATATGGACTTTATTGTTTGATGCTAACATGTTTTATATTTGTTATCTTATTCACTCTTTAATACTTTGCTTGTTAAATGACTAATCTTGTTTATGTTATATACCAGTTGATACAACAAATGCTTGGCACTTTTATAGCCCGTACTGTATGGTATAACCGACACCTGAGTTATGAAAGGAACTTGATTTGTTGTTAACATAAGTTATAATCATGAATGCTTGATGACATTTACAATCTATAATGACTAATGTAATCATGTTAACAATCTATAATATGATTGGAACCTCTTTTGCGTGTGGATTCCAATTGAACAATAAAAGTTTATACTATACTTGTTTGACATACCATTAGTGAAACCTCTAACCTTGACATTTGTTATTATCTTTATCTAATCCTTACGTTAATTTTTCATCTCAAAGTTTTCATCAACTTTTCTTTTTCTTCTTTTTCTTTATTATTATTGTTATTATTATTATTATTACTACTACTACTATTATTATTATTATTATTATTATTATTATTATTATTATTATTATTATTATAGTTGTGGTTTTTGTTATCATTGTTGTTTATAATTTGTACAATTAACCTCCCTGTGGTTAGACCCTAGTCTTGCTGGGTTATTTATTACTTTGACGCTCTTGCACTTGGAAAACGATATTAATCTTTTAGTCGTGTCAAAAACCTTGATAAAAATGTACTTTTAAGTTGTAATTAGTTATCACTTAATTCTCATTTAACATGTATTGTTAAACCTTAATTTTCACAAACACACTTTAACATATGATTGTAGGTTGCACATTGGATTATTACATTGTTTATGCTCTTTTGTTAAAGGTAACAACTAAGGGAAATGAATAGAATATAATTTGAAAAAAAAATAAAAAACAAAAAAAGAGCAAACAAAAATGATGATAATAAAAATATTGATAAGTTTGGTTTCATAGCCTCTCTAACCTAAGCAATTAAGTCCAAATGGGTGTTTTAACACCTAATACCCTAAAGTTAATTGACTTGGAAGCTATTGGCCTAATGCATGTTATATAGGTTGAGGAAAAAAACTTAAGGGAATCAAACATTGCACTATCTACATATCAGTATCTATAGCCCGAGTTACTAAGCTTGTAGAGGTGTCTCAAAACTTAATGCCATACGACCAACTAGTCTAGGAGTCATTAGCCAAAAGCTCATTACATGGGTTAAAGATGCATTGTGTTCTAAGTTACATGTTTATATATTTAAAAAACAAAGAAAAAAAATCTCAACCCAATGAAGTTAACCTTAAACATTAGAACAAAAAATTTGTTTTCTTCTTAGTAAAGCGCCATAACTATGTGTTGATATAATGAGTATAAAAGAAAGGTTTATTAATATCTTATTTAAGAGGTATTGAGTAGATATATAAATGTAATGAGAGTTTGTTTATCTAGATAGATTAATGGAAGTTAAATGATAAATACCTTGCTTTATGGATTTGGCAAATTATTTTTCTATTTTAATGCTTTGATTACTAAGGACTAGTAATAAGCTAGTTGGGGAGTGTGATTAGTACTTAAAGGTGCATTTTTATCAAGGTTTTATATCATTATTTTGCATTTGATGTATCAACAACTCCTCAACTAAAGCATGTTTTATAATAATAGATCTAATAATATAAGATACCTTTAATTTTAGTAAATGTTGATGTTAAATGTAGACCTATCACATAAATCAAAGGATTGATTGATGAGTTTAAGAAATGAAATTGAAAGAACAAAGAGATGTTGGTACAGTCTAAATTGGAATACTATTCTGTAATTGTGTAATATTTAGAGTTGTAGATCTTGGATTTAGGTCTACTTTATATGGATGGAAAGGTAAGACATAGACCTACAACTTTCATAGGAGTCCAAGATTTAAAAGGGTCATTTTTAAGTCCAAATGGTAACAAAAATAAAGAAGTTAGAATTTGTTCTATAGTCAGGATACTGTTCAGTGTTTGACCCATATTTAAAGTTGTAGAAGTCGAAATGACCTTAACTTTTTTTTCTTGGAAAGATGAAATAATTTCCTACAACTTTCAATTCTAATGTTATCAATGACATTTTGGACAAACAAGAGAAGATAAGGATTGTCACCAAGTCAAGAGTTGACCACTCACTCATCAATTAGTCATCAAATCAATAGTTCCTAATTTTGGCCTATAAAAGGAGGCATTTGCTATGCATTTAATCATCTTAGTTTCCAGATCAAGATCATGTTATTCCCTCTTTATTTGTATTTTTTGTATTGCTTAAGTTTTGCTTTCATTAATATCAAGTTTATGCCCTTCATTTCCTTTCCTTTACTTAGTTAACTTTTATCTTATTTATGTTCTTATTTGTTTTTTTTTCTTTCATTATGTTTAGTTTAGTTTAGTATGTCAAGGTGAAACGGTTACATTAACGGTGTAAGAATAAGTATAGTGTAAACCAAGACATCAATCTTTTATAGGCCAAATTAGGAGAAGACATCAATCTTTTGATTGTGTTAAGAAAGCAAGAGCATGATCTTAATATGAAAACCAAGATGCCTAAATATATGGTAAATGCCTCCTTTTATAAGCCAAAATTAAAAAGTATTGATTTGATGACAAATTAATGAGTGGGTGGCCAACTCTTGACTTGGTGACAATCCTTATCTTCTCTTGTCTACCCAAAACATCATGAATAACATTAGAATTGGAACCATTTGAAAACATAAAAGCTATAGCAAATTGTCTTAGCTTTCCAAAAAAAAATTTACAATCATTTGGACTTTTAAAACTCTAGATGTAGGCTAAACACTTAATAGTATTTAGGCTATAGGAAAGACTCGAACTTCTTCATTGTTGCTATAATTTGGATTTGAAAATGACCTTTCTAAAACCAGACCTTTACACGAAAATTGTAGGCTTATGTTTTCCTTTCCATCCATATAAAGTAGACCTAAATTTAAGATCTATAGCTCCAGATATGACCCAATTACTGAATAGTATTCTGGTTTAGACTGCGCCAACATCTCTTTGTCCTTTCAATTTCAGTTCTTAAAATCATCAATCAATCATTTTATTTATGTGATAGGACTGCATTTAAGATAAACATTTATCATAAATTAAAGGTATCTTGTATTATGAAATATGTTATTATAAAACATACTTTAGTTAAACAGTTATTGATACTTCAATTGTAAAATAATGATATAAAACCTTAATAAAAATGTACTTTTAGGTACTAATCAACAACTCATACAAATTTTCATAAACTAAAAAATCATCCATGAAACCTTCCAAAAATGTTTCCACCATATCACTAAAGATACTCATCATACACCTTTAAAAAGTGGCTAGTACATTATACAAGCTAAAGAGCATTATTTTATAAGCATAGGTACCAAAAGGACAAGTTAAAATGGTTTTTTTTCTTGGTTTTCTAAGAAAATCTTAATTTAGTTGTAACCTGAGTATACATCAAGAAAACAATAGAAAGTTCTTCCAGCTACTATTGTAAACACCTAGTCTAAAAATAAAAGTGAAAAATGGTATTTCCTAGTCACCATATTCAACTTACAATAATCAATGCATATACGCCATCCAATTTGGATTCTTATTGGCACTAGCTTATTATTTTCATTCTTCACCACCATGACATTAGATTTTTTAGGGAAAACTTGGGTTGGACGAATCTATTTTGAGTTTGTAATCGAGTAAATAATACTTGCATCAAGTAGCTTAGACACTTCACCTTTGACTACTTCCTTCATGTTTGGGTTCAATCGTCTTCGCATTTACCTCACAGATTTAGCCTCTTTTTTAAGATAGATTCTATATGTACATAAAAAGAAGGCTAATTCCTTTCAAGTCAGTAATTATCCACCCAATTGTTTTCTTGTGTTTTCTCACCATTTTTAAAAGTTTTTATTCCTGCTTTATGCCAAGTTTTGATGAGATCATAATATGATATGATTCATCTTCCCCTATAAATGCATACTTAAGATCACTCAGTAAAGGCTTCCTTTTTGGATTACAAGGTTAGACAAGAGATGCCTCAACTTTCATTTAGGGTGAAATCAAAGGCTCAAATGATAGGGTTTAATTGACATAATAGACATTGGATCTAGATAAGTCTTGAGCTCTCTTACTTCCTCAACATCACATTCCAAAGAATAAAATCTCTTATCATGAATTAAAGTTCTCTCTAACGAATCCTTTATCCATTCTCTCTTAAAGTGTTCTTGATAACTATTTGGATTGAATTTACCTATTTATTGTCCTCATGTTCACCAATCTGTTTAGAGACATTAAATATGTTCATCTTCACAGTCATATTCCCAAAAGACAATTTCATCACCCTATTCCTACAGTAATTAAAGCACTGGATGTAGCTAGGAAAGGTCTACCTAAGATGACTAGGATGGGGGTATTAGACCTTAAATAGGTGCGGTGTCTAACATTACAAAATCAACAAGAAAGTAGAATTTAGTTACTTGAACCAACATATCCTTAATAATACCCCTAGCAATCTTGATTGACTTATCAACTAATTAAAGGGTAATTTGAGTAGACTTAATTTCTCCTAAACCTAACTGTTTGTAAATAATGTAGGGTATTAAATTCACATGTGCTCCTAAATCCAATAAAGCTTGGTCTATCTGATGACTTTTAATAATGCATGAAATGGTAGGACAACTAGGATCTTTGTATTTGGGAAGGGTCTTAAACTAAATGACGGAACTTTGCATAAGATGAGACTTGTTTAACTACATCGAGTGGAATGTTGACTTTCACTTGGTTAAACAATTCATGGATTTCCAAGTTCATAAGCTCATGTTTAGGTTTCCCTAAGCTTTATGAAAATGGTGCTCGAGGAACAAATTCTAAATCACTCACTTCGACTCTAATTTTTCTTAAATCATCTCCTTAACATTCATTTCACTCTCATTTATCTCACCTTTTTTTTTTCACTTAAACTCTCATTTGTCACTTATGTTTTGATTCCCTCTTCACTTTTCCTAAATTTCTCCTCACAATACCTCTAAAAATCCCAAAACCTATAGTTTTGTCAACAATCTTTCCACTTCTAAGGGTGGTGATGGCTTGGATTTGTTTATGGTTTAAAGGTTCACTAGGTGAGGATTCACTCACTTGTACCTGATTAGTACTTAAAATTGAATTTTTATCAAGATTTTAATATCATCATTTTACACTTGAAGTATTAATAACTCCTTAACTAAAGTATGTTTTATAATACAAGTCTAATACCATAAGATACCTTTAATTTATGGTAAATGTTCATCCAAAATACAAGTATATCACATAATTGAAAGGATTGATTAATAAGTTGAAGTATTGAAATTGAAAGGACAAAGAGAGGGCCAAACTTAGAAAAGAGATACTAGAGCAGTCCAAACCGGAACACTATTCAGTAATTGGGTCATATCTAAAAATATAAATCTTAGATTTAGTTTTGTTTAATATGGATGGAAAGCTGAAACATAGGCCTCAAACTTTCATGTGGAAAGAAAGACTTAATTTTGCTGTTTGGAAGTCCACATCCTAGTAACAATGTAGAAGTTTGAATCTATTCTGTAGCCCAGAAACTGTTAAGTTTTCAGCTCATATCTCGAGTTTTCGAAGTTCAAATGACCTCTATTTTTTTTCCTCAAAAGCTGAGATAATTTTCCAAAACTTTCATGTGAAAGTCTGGTTCAAATTTTAACATTATCAATGATGTTTTGGGCAGACAAAAAGATAAAAATTATCACCAAGTTAAGAGTTGGCTACCCACTCAATAATTAGTCATCAAATCAATAGTTTTTAATTTTAACCTATAAAAGGAGGTATTTGCCATGCATTTAGGCATCTTGGTTTCTAGATCAAGATCATGCTCTTGCTTTCTCTCTTGTATTGCTTATGTTTTGCTTTCATTAATATCAAGTTTATGCCTTTCATTTTTCTTTTCTTTACATAGTTAACTATTATGTTATTTATATTCTTATTTTGTTTATTTATATTTCTTTCTTTCATTATGTTCAACTAAGTTTATTATGTTAAGGTGAAATGGTTACACTAATGGTGTAAAAATAAGCATAATATAAACTCAATATGGACCTTAATGTTTGATACTATGTTTTGTATTTGTTATCTTGTTCACTCTTAATACTTTGCTTGAAATTATTAATCTAGATTTATATTGTATAACACTTGGTACAATATTTACTTAGCGCTTTCATAACCCAACCATATGGTATAACCGACACTTGTGCTCTAAATGAAACTTAATTTATTGTTAACATTAGTTATAATCATGAATACCTAACAATATCTACAAGTATTAGCATTATTCAAATAAAATAACTAATGTAATCACAATTTATAATCTGATTGGAACCTCCTTTGTGTGTGGTTTTCAATTAAATAATAAGAGTTTATTCTATACTTGTTTGAAATGCCTTTAGGGGATCCTCTAACCTTGATATTTATTATTATCATTATTTAATCCTCACATTGATATTCCATCTCAAAGTTCTCATCAACTTCTTCTACTACTACTACTACTACTACTACTACTATTATTATTGTTATTGTTGTTGTTGTTGTTGTTGTGGTTGTATTATTGTTATTTATAATTTATACAATTAACCTCCTTGTGATTTGACCCTGGTCTTACTAGGTTATTTATTATTTCAATATTCTTGCATTTAGAAGAAGACATCAATCTTTTGTTTGTGTTAGTATATGACCTTCATAATTTGGCATTGGTTAAGCAGGAATCTTTCCCTTCTCTTAAATGCTTAGTGATTGAATTAACTTGGTTATTTGACTTTGAATGTCATCTAAGGTCCTATTGGTCTGATCTTAAAATTTATAAGCTTAGTTGTTGATTCCTCCTTGTGTTTGCATAAATTGTTGAAATTCATCCTCTAGGGATCTATAATAAGGTGGTTGGTAAGTGTTATATGTGGAGCATAAAATGGTTGGTGTGGAGGTTGAAATGTTTAAGGTAGTAAAGAGCCCTTATTTTTCCATCTAAAATTTGGATGATTACTCTATCCAGAATTACAGGTATCAAAGTAAGGATTGCCTACTTGGTTTGCAAAGGGCTTTCTAACATTATTTGAATTAGAAGTTAGGCCATATAACACTTCCTTGAAGGCTAGAATGGTAGGAGACTTAGTTGTCCCATGCCCTTTTGATGTGAACCTCGGGGTAATGTCTTTGTCTCAGACCGAGTCATTAGACCATTTGGAACAAGTAATGGGTCCTTGCTGGTGTTTCTAGGTTGGTCCACATCATCATTGCTTTCACATATAATACTACTCTCCTCTTGTTGTTTCACTCATGACATGCACCTTTTAAGCTGAAGAAACTCTACTTTCCTAGTCAATGAGGCTAATTGACATGTCTTCTCCCAAGTGCAAGAGTGTTGAAATAATAAATAACCCAGCAAGATCGGGGTCGAACCACAAGAAGGTTAATTGTATAAATTACAAATAACAATAATACAACAACAACAATAATAATAACTATTGATTTGAAAAAATATAAAGAGAGAAAGAAAGAGCATAATCTTGATCAAGAAACCAAAATGCCTAAATGCATGGCAAATGCCTCCTTTTATAGGCCCAAATTAGCAACTATTGATTTGATGACTAATTGATGAGTGGGTGACCAACTTTTGACTTGGTTACAATTTTTAACTTCTCTTGTCTGCCCAAAACGTCATTGATAACGTCAAAATTTGAACCACTTGAAAACATGAAAGTTGTAGCAAATCATCTTAGGTTTTTTGAGTAAAAAAATCAGATCACTTCAACTTTTAGAACTCAAAATATGGGCCAAACACTGAATAGTACTCGGCCTAGCGGACAAATTCAGACTTCTTTCTTGTTACTCCAATTTGGACTTCAAAATGACCTTTTTAGATCTTGGGCTCCTATGAAAGTTGTAGGCCTATGTCTTACCTTACCATCAATATAAAGTAGATCTAAATCGGAGATCTACAACTTCAGATATGACCTAATTACCAAACAGTGTTCCAGTTTGGATTACACCGACATCTCTTTTCTCAGTTTGGCCATGTCCTTTTCCTTTCAATTTCAGTTCTTAAATTCATCAATCAATCCTTTTATTTATGTGATGGGTCTGCATTTAAAATGAACATTTATCATAAATTAAAGGTATCTTATATTATTAGATATACTATTATAAAACATGATTTATTTAAGGAGTTATTAATACTTCAAGTGCAAAATGATGATATAAAATCTTGATAAAAATGCACTTTTAAGTATTAATCACTAATCTAGCATTAAGGTCATCAGTCTCTTTCAATTAGAACTTACCACTTAGATGAGAAATTGTGTTTTCTAGGCTTAACATTAGGTGGGAGAGAGGTCTCCCATTGCTTTGTATTTTCAGCTAATTGATCAAAAAAAATCAAAGGTTTCACTTGGTTCTTTATCATAAAATTCACCATTACACATGGTTGATACTAGCTTTTTGAAATCTGTGGTAAAAAAGTCGTAGAAGAAACTCACTAACCTCCACATCTCAAAACCATGATGGGGCAAGCATTTATCATATCTTTAAACCTTTCTCAAGCTTGGTGAAATGACTCATTTAGACTATAAGAAAAATTAATCATTTGACGTTGTAAGGCTACTATCCTATGAGTGGGGAAGTATTTTTTTTTTAAATTTTGTTTGCATTTCCCTCCATGTACCTATAAACCTAGGATGCAAGGAGTTTAGCCAAACCTTGGCTTTATCCTTTAGAGAGAATGGAAACAATTTAAGCCAAATAGTTTTCTTAATGCATGTTTTATTAATAAAAGTATTACATACCTCCTCAAAGTCCTTAATGTGTATGTATGAATTTTCAAAATCCATACCGTAAAATATGGGAAGAAGTTGGATCATGCCCGGTTTCGAATTGAAAGCTTGTTGGTTAAGAGACAAGATAATACACAAAGGTGTACTTTGTCTAGCTAAGTGAAAATACTCTCTAAAAGTTCAAAAATTAGGTTGATCATTGAATTGTGGAGGTCCATTACTATGAACACTCCTTTCACCCTCTACATCTTCAACATTAGTCACAATGAAAAAAATAATATAACAACTATATAAATATGAAAGGAAAGGGAAAAAAGAAAAAGAAAAAGAAGATTGTGAATAAAAGTAAATGAAACATAAAAGATAAAATAATAGATCAAAAATAAAAGTAAAACAAATTAGAAAATTCACACTTCAACTAATAAACAATATTAACAACAATAAACATTAAAAGATAATTATAACAAACATGAATAAAAAGGTAGTAATACCAATTAAGCACTTCCAATAATACATATTAGAAGAATAATCATAACAAAAGATAAACTAAAAAAACAAAAGATGATAATACCAACCAAGTACATCAAACAATCAATATAAAAAAACTAATCACAACAAAAAAACAACATAAAATAAAATAAACAAGATTATTATATCAAGGAGAAAAGGTTACACTAATGGTGTAAGAATAAGTATAGTATAAACTCAGTATGTACTTTAATATTCGATACTAACATATTTTGTATTTGTTATCTTGTTTCCTATTAACACTTTGCTTGTTAAATGGTTAGTCTAGATTTATGTTGTATAATACTTGATACAACAAATACTTGACATTTTCATAACTCAACCATATGTTATAACCGACGATTATGCTATGAAAGGAACTTTATTTGTTGTTAACATAAGTTATAATTATGAATACTTGACAATATTTACAATTATTAGTGTTATTTAAATAAGATATCTAATGTAATCATGTTAGCAACTTATAATATGATTGGAACTTCCTTTGTGTATAGTTTTCAACTTAGTAATAAATAGAGTTTATACTATACTTGTTTAAATACCATTAGTGGATTCTCTAATATTGATATTTGTTTTTATCATTATTTGATACTCATATTGATCTTCCGTCTCAAAATTGTCGTCA
Source organism: Populus ilicifolia (assembly GCA_015708895.1). Taxonomy (NCBI): domain Eukaryota; kingdom Viridiplantae; phylum Streptophyta; class Magnoliopsida; order Malpighiales; family Salicaceae; genus Populus; species Populus ilicifolia. The sequence goes on from SRLM01002800.1 coordinate 17,280, forward strand.
ACTTTTTTTTCTTCTTCTTCTTTACTACTATTGCTACTACTACTATTATTATTGTTATGGTTGTTGTTGTTACTGTGTTATTATTATTTATAATTTATATAATTAATCTTCCTGTAGTTCGACTCCGATCTTGTCAATTTATTTCAACACTCCTACATTTAAAAGAAGACATAAATCTTTTTATTGTGTAAAGTTTCTTATGCCGTTGTTGAGGAGGTAAATTCTCGTATAAATTATAGTAATTATTTTATTTTATTTTTTCTCTTCACTTTTCTTGTATCTAACTTTGTTTAATTTATTTTACTTCTTCCTTTTATTCTATTCCTACATGTGCATGAGAGTTTGGTCATGTATATTAAGTGGTAGACTTTGTAAGGTATCATTATCATTTTTAGAAAATATGGCTGAAGAAGATAACCAATCACTTTATAATAATAATAATGACAATAACTGTGATATAACACTTAAAGACCACATGAATCTTACAAGAACAAGTGCGCTCTTATACATAGTTTTCTCTCATGATGCATCTCATTTTAATTTTAAAGCAGACATTATTTTTTTCCTTCTTTTCAAAGGTTAGATTTAGAAAATTCATATTTGCATTTAAAGAAATTTGAGGAAGCCTGTAACACATATAATGACTTAAATTGTAGCATAAACTCCATTAGATTAACACTTTTTCCTTTTTCATTAAAAGGTAAAGCTAAAACATGGCTACAAAATTTAAGACCAGAATCCATTCGTGCTTGTGATGAAATGCAATACTAGTTTTTAAAGAAGTCTTTCCTTTCTCACAAAACAAACTCTTCCAAAAGAGAAATCACCAATTTCACTCAAAAACCAGGAAAAACTTTTTACAATATTGGACTATGTATCGAGAATTCCTTAATACTTGCCCTCATCATGGTTTTGAAACATGAAGATTAGTTTCATATTTTTATAAAAGGTTAACACCTAGAGATAGGTAAATGGTTAAATTGATATGCAATGAAACTTTCAAAGATAACGACCCTGATGAAGCAATAGATTACTTAGACTTATTAGCTAAAAATGCCCAAAATTGAGACATCGCAGGTACTTTTGAGGCCCCAGGTAAAACTCAACCTCATATATTTTATGGAGGTATGTACAACCTTAGAGAAAATCATGACTTCCAAGTCAAGTTTGCATCTTTAACAAGAAAAGTTAAGGCATTAAAATTAAAAAAGAGAGGTCAATTAAAATTTATTCAAGACATTGAACATTTAACCAATGAATGTCTAACTTTACCTTCCTTTAAAGAATGTCTCTATGAAGAAGCCTATGCTTTAAACAGTTTTCAAAGGCCTAATCATAACCTATACTTACAATCATGCAATCTTGGTTAGAGAAATTACCCAACTTTTAATTGGAAGAGTGATAACAATAATGCACAAACTTGATAACCATCATTTTAAGCACACCATAATTTCCAAAATTCTCATGGATATGCACCTCTTTATGCTCCACTTAAGGAAACATTGCATGTATTCATTAAAAAGCAAGAGACAATCAATACTCAACTTGCTCAAAGAATGATAGATTTTAATGATACTCTTGCAAAATTGATATTTGCTCTCAGTTTTCAAGAGAAAGGTAAGTTTTCCATCTCAACCACAACAAAATCCTAATGAGCAATACAATGCAATTGCAAGTAATTCCGGAAGCCAACGCATGGATCAAGTCAAATTAGTTACTACTCTTTGTAGTACTAAGGTTATCAAAAAAACCCACTCTTAAACCTTGTGAGAAAGATGATGAGTCAGTCAATCTATAAGGGTAAGGAAGGGGTTGAATTTGAAAATTTCAAAGAAAAGACTAATTCCCTGCTAACACTTTCATTTTCTCATGCTATGACCAAATAAAGAAAAGTCAATCACAACTCCGAAATTATTGAAACTTTCAAACAAGTAAGGATCAATATACCTTTGCTGGATGCTATTAAACAGGTTTCTTCTTATGCTAAACTTTTGAAAGATCTATGTATTGTGAAGAGAAAACTGAACGTGAAAAAGAAAGCCTTTTTAACCAAAAAAGTAAGTGTCATTCTTTAGAACAATAATGCTTTGAAATATAAAAACATAGGTTGTTTTATAATTTCTTTCTTTATTAGAGAATATAAAATTGAAAGAGCCTTGATCTTGGAGTTAGTATGAATTTACTTCCATATTTGATTTTTAAAGGCTCAATCTAAGTGAGTTAAAACCAACTTCTGTAACTCTCTTACTTGTTGGTAGATCTATAAAAGTACCTAGAGGAATAGTTGAAGATGTGTTAGTACAAATCAATAAATTCATTTATCCTATGAATTTTGTTATCTTAGACACACAACCTCTTGAAGCATGTAAAAAGCTTTTTTATATTATTTTAGAATGTCTGTTTCTTGCATCTTTTAATGCATTGACTAGTTATAGGAATGATTGATGAAGCTATCATTTAAAAATAGGACATTAGAGATGAATATTTCTAACATTTACAAGCAACCTAGTGATGATAATGATTTACAACATGGTTCAGAATGACAATGCTTGTAGAAGAGTTATAGAAGTTGGTTTTAACTCACCTAGATTGAGCTTTTAAAAAACTAAATATAAAAGTAAATTCACACTAGCTTCAAGATCAAGTAATGCTCTTTCAATTTTATGTTCTCCAATATAGCAAGAAATTATAGGCTAACCAGGGTCTTCATATTTCAAAGCATTATTGTTCTGAAGAATGACATTTAGTTGTTCGGCTAAAAAGGCTTTCTTTTTCACAATCAGTTTTCTCTTTATATTGCATAGATCTTTTAAAAATTTAGCACAAAAAAAATATGTTTAACAGCATCCAGCAAAGGTATATTGATCCTTGTTTGAAAGTTTCAAAGATTTTAGAGTTGTGATTGACTTTTCTTTGTTTGGTCATAGCATGAGGAAATTGAAGTACTGCTGGGGAATCAATCTTTTCTTTACAATATTTAGATTCAACCTCTTCCTTACCCTGAGACATTGACTCATCATCTTTCTCACAAGATTCAAAAGTGAGTTTTTCCATAACCTCACTACTGCAAAGAGTAATGACTAATTTGACTTGATCCATGTGTTGGCTTTAAGAACTACTTACATTTGCATTGTACTGTCCCTTGGGATTTGTTGTGGTTGAGATGAAATCTTCCTTTTCTCTTGGAAACTGAGAGCAGATATCAATTTTGCATTAGTATCTTTAAAATCTGTCATGCTTGAGCAAGTTGAGTATTGATTGTCTCTTGCTTTTCAATGAATGCATGCAATGTTTCCTTAAGATTTCTTCTAGGAGTTGGAGCATAAGGAGATGTATATTCATGAGAATTTTAGAAATTATATTGTGCTTAAAATGGTGGTTGTGAAGTTTGTGCATTATTGTTATCAATCTTTCAACTGAAATTTGGGTGATTTCTCCAACTAGGATTGTATGCTTCTGAGTATGGGTTCTGGTTGGACCTTTGGAAATTATTTAAAGCATGAGCTTATTCGTAGAGACATTCCTTAAAAGAAGACAAAGTTGGACAATCAATTAAAATCTATTCAAGACATTGTATGTCAAATATATGAAACAAATGAATACTCAACCAATAACTGCCTAATTTTTTCTTCTTTTAAGGAATGTCTCCATAAACAAGCTCATGCTTTAAATAGTTTTCAAATACCCAATCATAACCCATACTCACAAACATTTAACCGTGATTGGAGAAATCACCGAAATTTTAGTTGGAAAAGTGATAACAAGAATGCGCAAACTTCACAACCATCATTTCAAACACACTATAATTTTCAAAATTTCATAGATATGCACCTTCTTATGCTCCACCTCTTAGAAGAAATCTTGAGGAATCATTATATGAATTCATTGAAAGCAAAAAACAATCAATACTCAACTTGCTCAAAGCATGACAGATTTTAAAGATACTTTTGCAAAATTAACATTAGCTCTTAGTTTCTAAGAGAAAGGTAAGCTTACATCTCAATCATAATAAAATCTCATGGGGCAATACAATGCAAATGCAAGTAGTTTTTTAAGCTAAAACATGGATCAAGTCAAATCAGTCACTACTTTTTGCAGTAGTAAGGTTATCAAAAAACCAACTCTTAAACCATGTAAGAAAAGATGATGAGTTAATCTCTAAGGGTAAGAAAGGGGTTGAACTTGAATATTGCAAAGCAAAGATTGATTCTCTACTAGCACTGCCATTTCTTTATGCAAAGTAAAGTCAACCACAATTCTAAAACCCTGAAACTTTTAAATAGGTAAGAATCAATATACCTTTGTTGGATGCTATTAAACAAGTTTCTTCCTACGCTAAATTTTTAAAAGATTTGTGCACTGTGAAGAGGAAACTGAATGTGAAAAAGAAGGCCTTTTCAGTTGAACAAGTAAGTGTCATTCTTTAGAACAATAATGCTTTGAAATATAAAAACCCCTGATTGTCCTACAATTTCTTGTTTTATTAGAGAATATAAAATTGAAAGAGCCTTACTTGATTTTAGAACTAGTGTGAATTTACTTCCATATTTAGTTTTTCATAGTCTCCATCTAGGTAAGTTAAAACCAACTTCTATAACTGTTTTACTTAACGATAGATTTTTAAAAGTACCAAGAGGAATAATTAAAGATATGTTAGTACAAGTCGATAAATTCATTTATCTTATGGATTTTATTATCTTGGACATACAACCTGTTGAAGCATGTAGTTCATTTCCTGTTATTTTGGGATGTTCGTTTCTTACAACTTCTAATGCATTGATTAATTACAGCAATGGACTAATGAACCTATCTTTTGGAAACATGACATTAGATATGAATATTTTCAATATTTGCAAGCAACATGGAGATGATAATGATTTAAAGGAAGTGGACTTTACTGAAAAATTAGTTCATGATCAATTTCAAACCATTTTAGGTGAAATTGAGATTGATGAATCTAATGAATTAGTCCTTAAATTTGCAAACACAAGATTTATTTAAGGAAAATGCTAAACCCTCTAGAGAAATGCAACAAAGGCTCAATCCTAATATGAAAGCAATAATAAAAAATAAAGTCATTAAACTTCTACATAATGAAATTATTTATTCTATTTTTTAGAGCAAATGGGTAGGTCCTACCTAAGAAGTCTAGAGTCATTGTGATAACAAATGAGAAAAATGAGTTCATTCTAACTAGGACTATTACAAGTTAGTGCATATGTATTGACTATGAGAAATTTAATTCAATGACTAGAAAAGATCATTTTTCTTTACCTTTCATGGATCAAATCCTAGAAAGTTTCAGGTCATGAATTTTATTGTTTCCTAGATGGCTATTCAGATTACAATCAAATTCAAATTGTATCGGAAGATCAAGAGAAAACTACTTTCACATGTCTATATGGTATTTTTGCATATTGAAGGATGCCTTTTGGATTATGTAATGCACTAGCCACATTTAAAAGATGCATGCTCAGTATATTTAGTGATATGGTTGAATGTTTTCTTGAAATTTGTATGGATGTGTTTTCTATTTTTGGTGATTTATTTGATGATTGTTTGACTTAGAAAAGGTTCTGAGCAGGTGTGAAGAGAAGAATCTTGAACTGAATTAGGAAAAATATCACTTTATAGTAACAAACAGCATTGCATTTGGTCACATTGTTTCATCAAAAGGAATTAAGGTTAACAAATCTAAAATCAAGTTAATTGCTAACTTGCCAACACCAAAATCTATTAAAGATGTTAGATCATTCTTAGGACATACTTGTTTTTATAGAAGGTTCATCAAAGATTTTAGTGTAATATCTAACCCCTTAAGTAACCTGCTATCAAATAATAGTACTTTTGAATAAACTAAACATTGTGAATAAGCCTTTATTAAACATAAAAACTTGCTTATTTCTGCTCTTATCATTCAACCTCCTGATTGGTCATTACTTTTTAAAATAATGTGTAACACTAGTGATTATATCGTAGGCGTTGTTTTGGGACAAAGAAAAGATAAGAAATCTTATAGGATTTATTATGCAAGTAAAACTTTAAATAGTGCTAAAATGAATTACACCACAACTGAAAAGGAATTACTTGTAGTAGTATTTGTATGTGAAAAATTTAAAGTTTTATCTTATTGGCTCACCTGTTGTTGTTTTTAGTGAACATGTAGCATTCAAAATATCTTCTTTCTAAGAAAGATTCTAAAGTTAGATTGGTGCGGTAGATTTTGTTACTTCAAGAATTTGATATCATAATTAAAGACAAGAAAAGCACCAAAAATGTTGTCGCAGGTTATTTATCAAGATTAACAACAGATTCAATATCTGACATGACACCAATTGATAACTACTTTCCTGATGAATCTTTACTTTCTCTCTCTACATTGTCTTGGCTTTTTAATATTGTTAATTTTCTTATTTCAAGACAATTGCTATCTCATTGGAGTACTTCAGATAGAAGAAAGAACTTGAATGAAGTAAAGAAATTTTATTAGGATGTTCCTTATTTATTCAAATATTATCATGATTAAATATTTTGAAGATGTATTTTTAACAATAAGGTAAGTAGTATTATTAAATTTATTCATTCTAAGACATGTGGGGGCCATTTCTCATCAAGAAAGATAACTGCAAAAATCTTACAAAGTGGATTTTACTAACTCACCATGCTCAAGTACTTACATGCATTTTGCAAGAGTTATGAGAATTGTCATAAGTTGGGTTCTATTTCAAAACACCATATGATGCCTTTAAATCTTATTCTTGTCATTAAGATCTTTGATTGTTAGGGTATAGATTTCATGGGTCCATTTTCTCCATCATTTAGTTTATTATACATATTAATCGTAGTAGATTATGTTTCAAAATGGATAGAGGCAATTCCAAGTTGAAACAATGATTATAAAGCAATGATAAAGTTTTTGAAAGAAAATATCTTAAGTTGATTTGGAATTCCTCGAGCTATAATAAGTGATGGTGGAATATATTTTTTTAATAAGTCATTCAAATTTTTAATGAAGAAATATAGAATCACATACAAAGTTGCTATCCTTTATCACCCTTAGACAAGTGGACATGTAGAGCTTTCTAATAGGGAAATCAAATACATTTTGGAGAAAAAAGTAAACTCTAATAGGAAAGGTTGGTATTTAAGACTTAATGATGCACTTTGGGCTTATCGAACTATTTATAAAATATTATTAGGTATGTCACCTTATAGAATAGTCTATAGAAAACCTTATCACTTGCCTATGGAACTCAAATATAAAGCTTATTAGGCTATCAAAGCTTTCAAGTCAAACTTTGATGATGTTAGTCAACTATGAAAATTATAAATAAATAAGCTTGAGAGAATAAGAAACGATACATATGAAAATTTAAGAATTCATAAAGCAAGAATCAAAGAGTTTCATGAGAAGAAACTACTATGAAAAACATTTAATATTGGTCAAAAAGTCTTATTTTATATTTCTCGACTCCATTTATTACCTGGAAAACTAAGATCAAGATGGAGGCATCCTTTTATTGTGAAATATATGTGGATATATAGGGCTTATGATATCGAAAATCCAAAAAATAACAATGTTTTCAAGGTAAATGGACATCGTTTGAAAGTTTACTTTAATGAGTTTTTAGTTGACAATGACTTTGTTGAATTGTGTGATTCTGTATATAAAAATTGATTTTTTTTTCTCACATTGTTTTATGTTTTGTTTTAGTGAAACTTTTGTTTTGCTACTCTATCTCACTCTAGTCAAATGATAGGTTATAGTACTCCATAACTTAAGTTGATTCTTTTAGTTTCCCATAATAACTAATATCTGTGTATATATTTGAGCAATTCTTTGCTTTTTCGCCTCTCTTTGAATCTCTCTTCCAATTCTCATTCGAAAATGGACACCACTTTTGAAAAATTAAAAAGTATTTTTCCCGCACTATCTTAAAATGCGATTAGAAAACTTTATAGTGCTAGATGTGCAAGATTGAGGTCATTAATAAATTATGACCTCAATCTTAAATATATGCGCTGATTGATTAAATTAAACATCTGATTATTAGGTGAGTCTTCCAATTTCTTCATTTCATACGTGCTTTGAAAAGGTAAAAGCACTTTTGCAAAAAAAAAAACATCATGCAAAATGATTGAAAGTCTGTCACAGATGGACTTGTAATGCAACATGTCGTTCCTAAAAAATGATATTTGTAAACTATGAAGATAAAATACTATTCATTAAAGATGACCTAAGTAAGGGGTCTTTAGATAATGTTCTATTAACTCTTGAGATACATCCTAGTGAAGATGTGCATTCTGCAATTCATGATTTATGATTATAATTTCATAAAGAACATGATGAACTTAGTCTTGGGAATCTAACTAAAAAAACCTTATTTGCTAGTTTTTAAGAAAACTAAATGGGAAGTCTATCCCTGAGCTATAAGGGGCATTTAAGTCATTCTTAGATATAAATTCAAGGAAAGGAGTGACCACAATCATAACTATTTGAACACAAACATGCTTTTTTAAAAAATAAAAATAAAATAAATAAATAGAGAGAGGGTATGGGACTCTAGTTGGCCTACATATAGGTGGTATGATTGTATTTTCAAGTTCTCATTTATAAAATATTTTCTATCTTTACCTTCATTTCTACTCAACTCATACATTCAACAAATATAAAAGTGTGTTGAAATGGCGGGTTCCCAAGTCATCACATAAGAAACATTTATATTTTTAGTGGATTCAGTCTTGGAAAGGAAATAGGGTTTTTAGAATTAGCAAATTATCTTGGTCAGGTACTACCTGAGAGAATGATTCTTTTAGTACATAGGGGAGGTAGCCTTGGGTTAATGAGAAGAGTGTTAATAGCTACATTTTAGGAGGTAGTCAACTTATAAGGGTTGTCCCTAAAGCTTTAGCATAAAAAGACATCATTAGAAAAACTATTAGAGAGAAACTACAGGTCTCCACAATATCTTATTGAATGAATGTAATGTATAAACACACTGATGCCTTCATTGCCTTATTAGGTGGTCTGGGCACACTAAAGAGGTCTTTCATATTACCTCTGGGCCCAATTGCATATTCATCATTAACTCATAGGTCTGTAAAATGTAAATGGTTTTTATGATAAATTTTTGTCTTTTTTTTATCATACTGTGTAACAAGAATTTCTAATATCTTTGACACGACAAATCATAATCTTTGCTACTACTGTTGAACAATTGACTGACCAACTATAATATTTCACTCCTGTAATTGATCCCTCCATGAGTCGCATAAATTGGTTATCTAAGGACAGCCGTAAAAAGCTTAGATTGAATTTGAGCATTTATTTGTGAATCCTTGTGTCTTTTGAATTTGAGCATTTATTTTATGTTTTTTATTTTTTATATTTTTTTAAGCGTGTTTCAAGTTTGTTAGTGTTCGGTATTTTAGGTGATGTCTTCTATACTCTATGTATTTTAGGTGATGTCTTCTATACTCTATCTTTCTATCTTAGAACATTGAGGAAAATGTCTCATTTTTGTTAGGAGGAGGGGGTAGTAGTTGATATTAAAAAAAAACTATGTTTTCTATTTCATAAACTATTTGTAAACTGTTGTTACTAAGATCACATAGTAAGGAGGAATTTTATTGACTTTTGAGAAGTATCTTAGTTAATATTTTTCAATGGTTATTTGCAATATTCATAGCAATGTTTATCAAAATACTTCTTGAAATATATAAGTTTAAAAACTCTCACATTGTTATCATTTAATTTTACTCATATACTCATTTAACAATTATTCTTAAACTTTCATTTTTATTTACACACTTTAACATATGATTGTGGGTTGCACATTTGATTATTACATTATTTATGTTCTTTTGTTAAAGGTAACAACTAAGAGAAAGAGATAGTACATAAATTGCAAAATAAAAAAAACCAAAAAAAAATGATGATAATAAAAACGTAGATAAGTTTAGCTTCGTAACCTCTCTAACCTAAACAATTAAGCCCAAATGAGTGTTTTAACACCTAATAGCCTAAAGTCAACTGACTTGGGAGCTATTAGCCCAACACTTATTATATGGATTGAGGAGAAAAGTTTGAGGGAATTAAACATTGTACTATTTACATATCAGTACCTACAACTCGACTTGTTAAGCTCAAAAGGGTGTCTCAATACCTAATGCCCGAAGACCAACTAGTTTGGGAGCCATTAGTCGAAAGCTTGTTACTTGGGTTAAAGATGCATTGTATTTTTAAGTTATATGTATATTAATAACAAAAGGAAAAAGATAATAATCTCAACCCAATAAAGTTAACCTTAAACATTAAAACATAAATGTTGTTTCTTTCAAGTAAAGCCCAATAACTATGTGTTAATATCTTATTTAAGATGTATTGTGCAAATATATATAAATTTAATGAGAGTTTGTTTATCTGGATAAATTAATAAAAGTTAAATGATGAATGCCTTGCTTTATAAAATTTGTAAATTGTTTTTCTATTTTAATGCTTTAATTACTAAGGTCTAGTAATAAGCTAATTGGGGGGTGTGATTAATACTTAAAAGTGCATTTTTATCAAGGTTTTATAATAACATATCTAATTATATAAGATAACTTTAATTTATAGTAAATATTTATCTTAAATACAGGACTATCATATAAATGAAAGGATTGATTGATAAGTTTAAGTACTGAAATTGAAAGAACAAAAAGATGGCCAAACTTAGAAAAGAGCTGCTAGTGAAGTCTAAATTGGAACACAGTTGGGTAATTAGGTCATATCTGGAGTTGTAGATCTCGGATTTAGGTCTACTTTGTATGGATAGAAAGGTAAAACATAAAACTACAACTTTCATGTGGAGTTTAAGATTCTAAAAGGCCATTTTCAAGTCCAAAATATAGCAACTACAAAGAAGTCTAAATTTATCTTGTAGCCCAGATACTATTCAGTGTTTAGCCTATATCTTAAGTTCTAGATGTCCAAATTACCTCAATTTTTTTTTTGGAAAGCTGAGAAAATTTTCTAGAACTTTCATGTGGAGGTCTAGTTCAAATTCTGACGTTATAAATGATATTTTATTCAAAAAAAGAGATAAAAATTATCACCAAGTCAAGCTGTGGCAACCCACTCATCACTTAGTCATCAAATCAATAGTTTTCAATTTTAGCCTATAAAAGGAGGCATTTGTCATGCATATAGGCATCTTGGTTTCTAGATCAAGATCATGCTCTTGCTTTCTCTCTTTGTATTTTTGTAATGCTTAATTTTTACTTTCAATAATATCTTATTTATGCCTTTCATTTCCTTTCCTTTACTTAGTTAACTTTTATTTTATTTATGTTCTTATCTTGTTTTTTATATTTCTCATTTTCATTATATTTAACTCAATTTATTATGTCAAGGTAAAAAGGTTATACTAATAGTGTAAAAATAAGTATAATGTAAACTCAATATGGACTTTAATGTTTGACACTAAAATGTCTTGTATTTGTTATCTTGTTCACTTTTTAATACTTTGCTTGTTAAATGACTAATTTAGATTTATGTTGTTTAACACTTAATACAACAAATGCTTGGCATTTTCATAGCACAAACCATATGACATAACCAACACTTGTGCTACAAAAGAAATTTGATTTGTTATTAAAATAAGTTGTAATCATGAATACCTGACAACATTTACAAGTACTAGCATTATTTGAAATAGATAACTAATATAACTATGTTAATAATTTATAATCTGATTTGAACCTTCTTTGTGTGTGGTTTCCATTTGAGAAATAAGAGTTTATACTATACTTGTTTGAAATACTATTAGTGGATCCTCTAATATTGATATTTCCTGTTATAATTATTTAATCCTTACATTGATCTTCCATTTCAAAGTTCTTATCAACTTCTTCTTCTTCTATTATTACTGTTACTACTAATATTACTATTACTATTACTATTACTATTACTATTACTATTGTTGTTGTATTGCTATTATTTATAATTTATACAATTAACCCTCCCATGGTTCGACCCCGGTCTTGCCACCCTATTTATCAATTCGACACTCCTGTACTTGGGAGAAGATATCAATCTTTTAGTCATATTAATCTACAACATCATCTCCTAACCTAGTTGCGGTGCTTAATCTCCTCAAGCGAAAACAACCTGTGGAAACTCGTGCAAAAATTTAAGTGCAATCCAACATTCAAATCAAAAGATATGGCCTTTTTGAGCCATTACTCTTGCCTAGACCTTCTACAAAACCTTTTCACTATGTTGTGATTCTATAATTCCTCTAGGGAAAATAACCCGTCGGAACCCCTATAAAAATTTAAGCATGAACAAATGGTTGGATCAAAATTTTTGTCAGTTTTGAGCAGTTACTCTATAATGGAATGACCACACCTACTCTTCACCGAGTTGTGATTGCAATTCTACTCCAGGAAAAATGGCCTCCAAAACATGGCTAAAAATTTATATGGGATCCAACGATCAGATAAAAAGATATGACCCTTTGAAGTCATTCCTCTGGTCTAGACCGACAACAACACTTTTTCACTAAGTTACCATTTTGCAACTCCTTTAGGGAAAACAACTTCTAAAAATCTCTTGTAAAAATTTAAGCGTAATCTAATGGTTAGATCAAAAATTTTGTAACTTCTTAGTCACTACTCTATAATACAGTGACCAAACCTGCTATTCACTGAGTTGCAATTCAAATTCTACTATTGGAAAAACACCTTTTAGAAACTATGGTAAAAATTTGAGTGGATCCAATGATCAGATAAAAAGATATGGTCTTTTAAAGCTATACCTGTGGTCTATACCAACAACAACACCATTTCATCGAGTTGTCATTTAACAGCTTCTTTAGGGAAATAGCCTTCTGGATCCTCTATAAATATCTAAGCACATTCCAGCGATCGGATCAAAAGTATTGTCACTTTTAAGCCATTACTCTGTAATTAAGCGACCACACCTACTCTTCACAAAGTTGCTATTCCAATTCTATTCTTGGGAAAACGACCTCCGGAATCTTCTGTAATAATTTAAGCAGAATCCAATGATTAGATAAAAAGATATACCCTTTGAATTCTTTACTCTCGTCTAGACTAACAACAACACCTCTTCATCAAGTTGCGATTCTGCAGCTCTACCAAGAAAAATAGCCTTCTAAAACTCCTGTAAAACTTTAAGTTCAATCAACTGGTCAGATCATAGGTTGTGTTGCTTTTTAGCCATTACTCTAGTCTAGACCGACAACATCTCCTAACCTAATTGTGATACTTCATCTTCTCAAGGGAAAATAGCCTACGAGTACTCGTGTAAAAATTTTAGTGAGATACAACATTCAGATAAAAAGATATAGCCCTTTTAAGCATGACTCTTGCCTAGACCTTTTACAATACCTCTTCATTAAGTTGCGATTCTACAACTCCTTTAAGGAAAACAACTTTCAAAATATCTTGTAAAAATTTGAGCTCAATCCAATGATTAGATCAAAAGTTTTGTCGCTTTTGAGCCCTTACTCTATAATTGAGCGACCACACCTGCTCTTCACCGAGTTGCGATTCCAATTCTACTCTAGGGAAAACAACCTCCAAAAACTCCTGTGAATATTTGAACAAGATCCAACGGTCTAAATAAAAAGATATGGCCCTTTAAAGCCATACCTTAGTCTAGACTGACAACATACCTTTTCACTGAGTTGTAATTCTACAGCTCCTTTAGGGAAAATAACCTTTTGAGCTCGTACTCTATAATTGAGCAACCACACCTGCTCTTCACCGAGTTGTGATTATAATTCTAAACTAGGGAAAATGATCTCCAGAAACTCCTATGAATATTTGAGTAGGATCCAATGATCTAATAAAAAGATATAGCCTTTTGAAGCCTTTATTATAGTTTAGACCAACAATAACTCCTCTTCACTGAGTTGTGATTCTACCTCCACTGGAGAAAATGGCCTCCTGAAACTCCTGTAAAACTTTGAGCGCAATCTAATGCTCGAATCATAAGTTGTGTCAATTTTGAACCGCTACTCTGGTCTTGACCATCAATAACATCTCCTAGCCTAGTTGCGATAATTCATCTTCTCAAGTGAAAATAGCCTGTGGAAACTCATGTAAAAATTTAAGCATGATCCAACATTCAAATCAAAAGATATAGCCCTTTTGAGCCATTACATTTAACTAGACCTTCAACTAAACCTCCAGGGAAAATGGCCTCCAAAAACTCTAGTAAAAATTTGAGGGGGATCGAGCGATTAGATCAAAATATATGGCCCTTTGAAGTCATATTTCTAGTTTAGACGACAACAACACCACTTCACCAAGGTGTGATTTTGATGCTCCTCTAGGTAGAACAACCTCCAAAATATCCTGTAAAAATTTGAGCACAATCCAATGGTTGAATTCAAGTTTTGTCGCTTTTAAGCCCTTACTCTGTAATTGATTAACCACACTTGCTCTTCACTAAGTTGCGATTCCAATTCTATTCCAGGGAAAACGGCCCCCAAAAACTCCTACAAAAATTTAAACAGGATCTAACTATCTGATAAAAAGATATGGTCCTTTGACACCTTTACCATAGTCTAGACTAGCAACAACACCTCTTCACCGAGTTTCGATGCTGCAACTCCACCAGGGAAAATTACCTCTTGAAACTCCCACAAAATTTTGAGTGTCATCTAATGGTCCGATCAAAAGTTGTGCTACTTTTGAGCCATTACTCCCATCTACACTGACAACAACATCTCCTAACCTAGTTGTGATACTTCATCTCCTTAAGGGAAAATAACCTACGGAAACTCATGTAACAATTTCACTGCAATCCTCCATTTAGATCAAAAGATATGACCCTTTTAAGCCATTACTCTTGCTTAGACCTTCTACAAAACCTCTTCACCGAATTGTGATTCTGTAGTTCATCTAGGGAAAACAGCTTATAGAAACTCCTGTAAACATTTGAGCGTGATCCAATGGTTGGATCAAAAGTTTTGTCACTTTTTAGCGGTTACTTTGTAATGGAGCAACCACACCTACTCTTTACCGAGTTGTGATTCCAATTCTACTTGATTAGTACTTAAAAGTGTATTTTTATCAAGGTTTTATATCATGATTTTGCACTTGAAATATCAATAACTCATTAACTAAAGTATGTTTTAGAATAACATATTTAATAATATAAGATATCTTTAATTTATGATAAATGTTCATCTTAAATACAAGTCTATCACATAAATGAATGGATTTATTAATGAGTTTAAGTACTGAAATTTAAAGGACAAAGAGATGGTCAAATATATAAAAGAGATGCTGATGCAGTCCAAATTGAAACACTATTCGGTAATTGGATTATATCTAGAGGCATAAGCCTATAATTTTTATATGGAGGTCTGGTTTTAAAAAGGTCATTTTTAAGCCCATGTTGTAGCAACAATGAAGAAGTTTGAATCTATCCAACAACCCAAATATTGTTTAATGTTTTAGCCCATATCTAGAGTTCTAGAAGTCCAAATGATCTTCTTTTTTGTCTTTTTAGAAAGCTGAGATAATTTCCTATAACTTTCATGTGGAAGTTTGGTTCAAAGTTTGACATTATCAATGATGTTTGGGGCAAAAAGAGAAGATAAGGATTATCACCAAATCAAGACTTGGCCACCAACTCAACAATTAGTCATCAAATCAATGGTTCTCATTTTTAGCTTATAAAAGGAGGTATTTGTCATGCAATTAGTCATCTTGGTTTCTAGATCATGATCATGCTCTTGCTTTCTCTCCTTAAATTTTTATAATGCTTAAGTTTTGTTTTTATTAATATCTTATTAATGTCATTCAATTCATTTCTTTTATTTAGTTAACTTTTATCTTATTTATATTCTTATCTTTTTTATTTATGTTTCTTTCTTTCATTATGTTTGCTAAATTTATTATATCAAGGTGAAAGGTTACACTAATGATGTAAGAATAAGTATAGTGTAAACTTAAATGCTCTTTACTGTTTGATAATAACATGTTTTGTAGTTGTTATCTCGTTCACTCTTCAATACTTTACTTGTTAAACAACTAATCCAGATTTATGTTGTTTAACACTTGGTATAACAAATGTTTGACACTTTTATAGCATAAACCGCATGGCATAACCGACACCTATACTATAAAAGAAACTTGATTTATTGCTAATTATAATCATGAATGCCTGACAATATTTACAAGTATTAACATTATTCAAATAAGATAACTAATGTGCTCATGTTAATAATTTATAATCTAATTGGAACCTCCTTTTGTGTGTAGTTTTTATTTGAATAATAAGAGTTTATACTATACTTGTTTGAATACCATTAGTGGATCCTTTAACTTTGATATTTGTTGTTATCATTGTTTAATCCTTACATTGATCTTTCATCTCAAAGTTCTCATCAACTTCTTCTTTTTTTTCTTCTATTATTACTATTGTTGTTGCTACTACTATTATTATTATTATTATTATTATTATTATTATTATTAGTATTCTTATTACACTCTTGCACTTGGAAAAAAATATCAATCTTTTGGTCGTGTCAAGTTTTGACGTTGTTGTCAGGTAAATAAATTCTTGTATAAATTATAGTATTTATTTTATTTTCTACTTTCACTTTTCTTGTATCTATCTTTGTTTTTTTTCTCTTGTTTCTTCTTCCTTTTATTTTATTCCTATACGTGCATAAGAGTGTGGTCACGTACATTAAATGGTAGACTTTGTACAGTATCCTCATCATTTTTAAAAAATATGACTGAAGAAAATAAATCAATCACTTTCATAATAAGAATAATAAGAATAATTGTGTTAGAATACTTAGAGATCACATGAGTCTCACAAGAACAAGTGCACCATCATACATCGTTTTCCTTATTGATGCATCTTATTTTAATTTTAAGCTAAGCATTTTTCAACTTTTACCTTCTTTTCATGGTTTAAATTTAGAAAATTCATACTTGCATTTAAGAGAATTTAAAGAGGTTTATAATACATATAATGACTCAAATTGTAGCATGAATACCATCAGATTAAAGTTTCTTTCTTTTTCATTAAAAGATAAAGCTAAAAGATGACTACAAAATTTGACACTTGGATCTATTCATACTTGGGATGAAATGCAACAATAGTTTTTACAAAAGTTCTTTCCTTCTCAGAGAACAAACTCTTTCAAAAGATAAATCACCACTTTCACTTAAAAACCAGGAGAAATCTTTTACCAATATTGGGATAGATACTGAGATTTGCTTAATACTTTCTCTCATCATGGTTTTGAATATGACGATTGGTTTCTGACACAACTAAAAGATTAATGTTTTCTTCTAAGTGCAGTCGTCAAAGTAATAAATAACCCAGCAAGACCGGGGTCGAACCACAGGGAGGTTAATTGTACAAATTATAAACAACAATTACAAACAACAACAATAGTAACAATAACAACAACAATAATAATACTAATAATACTAGTAGTAGTAGTAACAACAATAATAATAAAGAAGAAGAAGAAAAATTGATGAGAATTTTGAGATGGAAAATTAAAATAAGGATTAAACAATGATAACAAACAATGTCAAGGTTGCAGCATGAATTGCACGATGCACATCTCCACTAGGATGCGTCTTAAGAGTCAATAGAAGGTTATCTAAAGACTCGTTACTCAGACCATCCTTAATGAATTGTATTTTATCTTCACGGTTTATAGAAACCATTCCTAAAGAACGACATTGTGGATTACAAGTCCATCTAGCACATCAATAACAGACTTTCAGTCATTTTGCATGATGTTTCTTTGCAAAAGTGTTCTTACCTGTTCCAGGCATATGTGAAATGAAGGAGTTAGAGGACTCACCTGATAATCGGACCTTTGCTTCAATCAACCAACGAATATCTTCAGGAATTCCATGATTCATTAACAATCTCAATCTTTTGTCAACACTGACAACAAATTCGATATCTGACATCACACCAATCTATGATTACTTTCCTAACAAACCCTTACTTTCTCTTAATCCAATGCCTTGATATGATAAAATTATCAATTTTCTTACTTTAAGAGATTTGCCAACTGATTAGAGTACCCAAGACAAAGAAAAGTTTTTGAATGAAGTAATGAATTTTTATTGTGATGACCCTAACTTATTCACATATTGTCCTGATCAAATATTTCAAAACAACTTATAGAAACTCCTATAAAAATTTGAGCGCGATCTAATGGTCAGATCAAAAGTTTTGTCACTTTTTAGCCATTACTCTGTAATGGAATGAACACACCTGCTCTTCACCAAGTTGCAATTCCAATTCTACTACAGGGAAAATAGCCTATGAAAATTTCTGTAAAAAGATTGAACGCGATCCAAGGATCAAATCAAAAGTTTTTTCACTTTTTAGTCGTTACTCAGTAATGGAGCAACCATACCTACTCTTCACCGAGTTGCGATTCCCATTCTACTATAGGGAAAACAACCTTGGCTGTTAAAATTTGAGCGGGATCAAACTATCAGATCAAATGATAAGCCCCTTTAAGTCTACAGTGACAACAACACCTTTTCACTATGTTACGATTATGCTACTTCTCTGGGGAAAACAACTTCCAAAATCTCCTGCAAAAATTTACATACGATACAACTGTCAGATCAAAACTTCTGTCACTTTTTAGCCATTACTCTATAATGGAGAGACCACACCTACTCTTCATTGAGTTGCGATTCCAATTCTATCACATGGAAAACACCTAATGGAAACTCCTGTTAAAATTTAAGCACTGTCCCACGGTCAGATAAAATGTTTTATCACTTTTTACCCGTTACTTTATAATGAGCGACCACACATGCTTTTCATTGAGTTACGATTAGAATTATACTCTAGGGAAAACAGCCAATGAAAACTCCTGTGAAAATTTGAGAGCAATCCAATAATCAGATCAAAAGTTTTGTCACTTTTGAGCCCTTCCTCTATAATGGAGAGACAATACTTGCTCTTCACCAAGTTATGATTAAAATTCTACTTTAGGGAAAACAATCTCCTATAACTCCGGTAAAAATTTGAGCAGGATCCAATGATCAAATTAAAAGATATGGCCCCTTGATGCTGGTCTAGACCACCAATGATCAAATTAACTCAGTTGTGATTCTGGAGCTCCTCTAGGGAAAACAACTTCCAAAATCTCCTATAAAAATTGACATGCGATATAATTGTCGGATCAAAAGTTCTGTCACTTTTTAGTCATTACTCTATAATGGAAAGACCACACCTGTTCTTCATTGAGTTGCAATTCAAATTCTACCTCAGGGAAACAGCCTCCCATAACTCCGGTAAAAATTGAGCAAGATCCAATGATCAGATTAAAAGATATGGCCCCTTAAAGCCATAACTCTAGTCTAGACTGACAACAACACCTTTTTATTTAGTTGTGATTTTGCAGCTCTTCAAGAGAAAACAACTTCCAAAATTTCCTGTAAAACTTTGAGCAAGATCCAACGGTCAGATCAAAAGTTTTATTACTTTTTAGTTGTTACTCTATAATGGAGCGATTGCATCTGCTCTTCAGCGAGTTGCGATTCCAATTCTACTATAGGGAAAACAACCTATGGAAACTTTTGTAAACATTTAAGTGCAATCCAACAGTCGGACCAAAAATTCTGTCACTTTTAGCTATTACTTTGTAATGGAGCGACCACACCTGCTCTTCATCGACCTATGATTCCAATTTTGCTATAGGGAAAACAACCTATAAAAACTCTTGTAAAAATTTAAAGGCAACCCACGGTCAGATCAAAAGTTTTGTCACTTTTTAGTCGTTAGTCTGTAATGGACAACTATACCTGCTCTTCACCGAGTTGCGATTCCAATTCTACTCCAGGAAAAACAACCTCCGCAAACTCCTGTAGAAATTTGAGCTGGATCTAATGATCAGATCAAATGATATGGCCCTTTTAAACCATACCTCTGGTTTAGACCAACAACAACACCTTTTTACCAAGTTGTGATTCCGCAGCTTCTTTAGTGAAAACAACTTCTAAAATCTCAAGCAAAACTTTGAGCGTAATCCAATGGTCGAATAAAACTTGTCACTTTTTAGCTCTAAATCTATAATTAAGTGACCAAACCTGCTTTTTATGCCATGAGGAGTGAAAATCAAGGTAAAGAACAAGGGAGAGAACAACAAGTTCGTCCAAAACCTAATACACTATATTTTTAATCCCTAAAGTTCCTAACTCATCCACTTATCTCTTATTGCAATACCATTTATAAATGCATTGCCAAGCTCATGGCTAATAAAATCAAAGGAGTGCTCCCAGATCTAGATAGGCCTTTTCAATCAACTTTTATTATTGGGAGAAATATTAATAATAATATTGTACGTTTTCAAGAGCTTCTTCATAATTATCATAGAAACGAAGGCCTCCTTAGTGCTTTTTAAAGGTGGATCTTATGAAAGTTTATGACTAAGTTAGGTACTTGGTGTCTTATTACTACAAAGCTATCTTCTTATGATTGTTTATAGCTAGAAGTTGGTTGAACCACTATCTTTCTCATAATGGTATACTTCAACTTCTCAATTCCATCCTCTTCTCTATTAATCTAAAAATTTCATAGCCACACTTCTAGTTATAGCTTTATTTATTCTAACTTTAGATTGATATAAACCATAATGGAACCCTTCTTATGCGAACTTATATGAGGCCCACTTACAATTGACAAAAATAAGTAATAATAAACCAAAAACTAAGAAAATAATAAAAATCCAAATTTAATATCTTAGATATGCTAAAATTAGATTTACCACCCCTAAAAAGTCCTAAATAGACTAGGGAATCTAATATGAATGTGAAATTACTTTTGAAGTCTTCTTACCTTATTGTGCTTACTTTCCTTATGTTGCATGGACAATTAGTGAAGAAAATGTCATTAGAATTCAAAATGTCATTAAATACCTTAAATCTTTGTTTCCTTGTATAACTATAATGTATAACTATGATGAATAAAGAATCTTTGTAAGATAAGGATTTTAAAAAATTAATGAATTCTTGCCACTTGAAAACTATATTGCAGTCTATTATTAAATATACTTGTAGAACTAGGAGATTCTCAAAACAAGTTGTCACATATTTGCAGGAAAAGAATCCTTACTAAATAGGCAGTCCACAAGTAAAAAAAAATAAAAATAATAATTCATATAACTTGTTCTGACCTATATTGCAAGTCTTTCCTAACCTTTGATCTATCTAAAGTTTATACCAATGTAGAAAAATACCTTCAGAATCATTTGTTAAAGTTTCAGTTCGATCCAACTGTTGGATTTGGAGTTATGATCATTAGTGTAAAAGTAGATGGTAAGAAATCGTTGTGAACCTCGTGATCATGTGGTCACGCAACACACAATCATGATTGAGATCTGATCCCAGAAAGCTGCACTCAGTTTGATAGGAGTGTGACATAATGGAAACCTGTATTAACTCACCAACACTATTGGAATGAATAGAATGACATCATGAAACCAGTTAATCTTTGATAAGTCAAATTCAGTTCGTTTAAAAACTGAAGAATGCAAGAATTACTCTCATGCATTAAAAATGAAAAAATTCAAAAGTAATGATCATCCAAAGCTACTGAAATTTGGGTTACATTTGTTTAAATAGTTCTTAAAAGTAACCTGATTAGTACTTGAAAGTGCATTTTTATCAAGGTTTTGTATCATCATTTTGCACTTGAAGTATCAATCACTCCTTAACTAAATCATGTTTTATGATAATGTATCTCATAATATAAGATACATTTATGATTCATCTATGATTTGACAATTGGCATCCTAACAGCCCGCTCGCAGATTCTTATGGCGATAGATTCATCTACGATTCAGGTATTGAAAAGAACGCGAAGGTCAATATGCTGATTCATAACTCAAAATGGAAAATTCCTACCACTCACGCTATTGGCTGGCACCCCATTGTAGAAGCTATTCCTTCCAATTCTAATCCTATAATAGGGAAAAATGATGAGATTGTTTGGCTGGATTCACCAAATCACAGATTCTCGATCAAAATAGCTTGGGAACAACTAAGATTTCATCATACGATAGTCGAATGGCATGACATTGTGTGGTTCAAGAATGCTGTTCCAAGACATTCGTTTCTTCTATGGATGGCTGTCCAATAGAAACTCACAACCCAAGATAGACTTCATCGATTTGGTATACATGGTCCCAATAGATGCTCACTCTGTCTCCATAACAACGAAGATCACAACCACTTGTTCTTTGAATGCTCCTATACTAAAGCGATCTGGTGGGATGTTTGTGACAGATGCAACATTCCAAGAATGACAAAAGGATGGGATGAATGGATTCGATGGGCCACTGTCACTTGGCATGGCAAAAGTTTCGTCAATTTTTCTCGTAAACTCAGTTTTGCAGCTACAGTGTATCATATCTGGCAAGAAAGGAATGCAAGGACCTTTGCTGGAATATCTAGAACTCAGAATTTGGTCTTTCATCAAATCGAATGTATCATCCGTGATAAGCTTGATTTGATGAGGAACGTTCTACCAACAGATGAAAATAAAAGGATCCAACGAGTTTGGAGGGTTAATAACATAGATTCTTCATTTGATATTTAGCTGGCTGTATTGGTTTTCCTAGAGAATCAAGTTAGGTCTTGAGTTTTCAGTTCGGTGGCTAGCATGTAGCCATCTGTTGTTTTATGTTTCTACTCTCATTGTAAATCTGGGGTATGCCCCTTATAATCTTTGTATTGTTTTCCTTTAATATATACATCAACTTACCAAAAAAAAAAATATAAGATACATTTAATTTGTGGTAAAGGTTCATTTTAAATGCAGACCTCTTTCATAAATGAAAGGATTGATTAATGAATTTAAGAACTGAAATTAAAAGGACAGAGATGGCCAAACTTAGAAAAGAGATGTCGGTGCAATCCAAACCAAAACACTGTTTGGTAATTCGGTCATATATGGAGCTGTAGATCTTAGATTTAGGTCTACTTTATATGGATGGAAAGGTAAGACATAGGCCTACAACTTTCATATCGAGTCTAAGATCTAAAAATGTTATTTTCAAGTCCAAATTAGAGCAACAACAAAGAGGTCCGAATCTATCTTCCAGCCCAAGCACTGTTTAGTGTTTGGCTTCTATTTAGAGTTTTAGAAGTCTAAATGACTTGAATTTTTTACACAAGAAAGTTGAGACAATTTCCTACAACTTTCATGTGTTTAAGTGGCTCCAATTTTGACGTTATCAATAACATTTTGGATAGACAAGAGAAGATAAGGATTGTTACCAAGTCAAGAGGTGGTCACCACTCATCAAATCAATAGTTCCCAATATTAGCTTATAAAAGAAGGCATTTGCCATGCATTTTAGCATCTTGGTTTCCAGATCAAGATCATACTCTTGCTTTCTCTCTTTGTATTTTTTGTAATGTTTATGCTTTGCTTTCATCAATATCAAGTTTATGTCTTTCATTTCCTTCCATTTACTTAACTAACTTTTATCTTCTTCATATTCTTATTTTGTTTATTTATTTTTCTTTCTTTTATTATGTCTAGCTAAGTTTATTATATCAAGGTGAAAAGGTTACACTAATAGTGTAGGAATAAGTATAGTGTAACTTAATATGGACTTTAATGTTTGCTACTAACATGTTTTGTATTTGTTATCCTATTCACTCTTTAATACTTTGCTTGTTAAATGACTAATCTAGATTTATGTTGTATAACACTTGGTACAACAAATGCTTGGCACTTTCATAGCCCATACTGTATGGTATAACCACCACCTGAGCTATGAAAGGAACTTGATTTGTTGTTAACATAAGTTATAATCATAAATGCTTGATGGGATTTACAAGTATTAACATTAATCGAATAAGATGACTAATGTAATCATGTTAACAATCTATAATCAGATTAGAAACTCCTTTATGTGTAATAAGAGTTTATACCATACTTGTTTGACATACCATTAGTGAAACCTCTAACCTTGATATTTGTTATTATCATTGTTTAATCCTTACATTAAATTTCATCTCAAAGTTCTCATCTTCTTCTTCTTCTTCTCCTTCTTTTTTCTTTATTATTATTGTTACTACTACTATTACTATTGTTATTACTATTATTATTGTTGTTATTGTGATTGTTGTTGTATTATTGTTATTTATAATTTGTACAATTAACCTCCTTGTGGTTCAACCCCGATCTTGCCGGGTTATTTATTACTTCGACACTCCTGCACTTGGGAGAAGACATCAATCTTTTAGTCATGTCAAGTTTTTAGCGTCGTTGTGGGGGAGGAATGGACTAATGAAGCTATCATTTGGAAACATGACATTGAAGATGAATATTTTCATCACTTGCAAGCAACCTAGAGATGATAATGATTTACAGGAAGTGAACTTTACTGAAAAATTAATTCATGATCAATTTCCAAACACTTCCAATGAAATTGAGATTGATGAATATGATGATTTGCAAATGATTTATTTTCAGGACGAATCAAAGATAAGTAATTGGAGGCCATAAATTAAGGAATTGCCACCACGATCAATTAAGTCGATACCTTCATGTGTTCAACTACCCAAAACTGATTTGAAGTCGTTATCACCCTCAAACAAGTGGACAAGTAGAACTTCCTAATAGGGAGATCAAACATATTTTGAAGAAAACAGTGAACACTAATAGAAAAGACTAGTCTTTAAGACCTAATGATGCATTTTGAGCTTACGAAACTGCTTATAAAACATTATTAGGTATGTCTCCTTATAAACTAGTCTATGGAAAACCTTTGTTATTTGCCAGTGAAACTTGAACATAAAACTCATTGGGCCATTAAAGCTTTTAATTTAAATCTGGATGATGTTAGTCAACTGCAAAAATTACAAATAAATGAGCTTAAGGAAATAAAAAAATAATGCATATAAAAATCCAATAATTCATAAAGCAAGGATCATAGAGTTTCATGACAAGAAAATACTAAGAAAAACATTCAATGTTAGTTAAAAAGTCTTGCTTTATAATTCTCTACTGCATTTATTTCCTAAAAAATTAAGATCAAGATGGAGCGGTCCTTTTATTGTGAAACATGTGTATCCATATGGGGCTTGTAATATCGAGAATCCAAATAATAACAATGTTTTCAAGGTAAGTGGACATCGTTTGAAAATTTATTTTGACAATTTTTTAGTTGAAAATAACTCTATTGAATTTGGTGATCCTGTATATAAATATTGACTTTTTCTCATATTGTTTTTCTGTTTCTTTTTTAGTGATTTTTTGCTAGTTTCTCTCATTCCGGTCAAATGGCGAACAATGGTACTGATGTAACCATATTATTCGATAGTTTCACCCATATTTACCTAATGTTTTGTCCATGTTTTATATGTAAAATGCCTTGATATTCTTTGTTTTATGTTTTGAAGGTACTTTTGGATGAAAAATGCGAAAAGGAGTAAATTAGAGATAATTGGCAGATTTGACGTTCAATAAATGTTTTGTGCAGAATATGAGTTCTAAAGATCGTAATGAAGTGATCCTAGTAGCACTAAAAAGCTAACATCCACACTTTTCTGGAAATGTAATACAAGAAAAATATAAAGAGAAAGATCATGGAAATCACATCCTTCAAAGTCAAATATCATATTCTGCTACTCCTAACCTTTGTCTATTCAAAATTCCATATCTAGAGCTATAGAAGTCCAATTTATGCAAAATCAATTTTTTTGGATTCCTGACTCAAAGGTCTGTAAAAGCTCCAAATTTCAGCAAAAAAGATATCATATGAGGGAGATATGATTTTTCAAAGATGACAACTGAATTTTGCCAACAATCAGGTTTCATGAAGAAATGAGTCTAAATTACATTTCGAAGCTTGTAAACCATCATCCAAGTTTTTATATCAGCAATTTAGATCCTCTAAATCAGATCTTGAAGATTTTATGCAAGGCTATTTCTCCTCTTTAGGGAAAATAGTTACTAAAGTACTTGAATGTAAATTATCAACTTAAGGGAGGACTACTTTGTAAATTAGAAACTAGGGTTTCTTAGCATATAAAAAGAAAGAAAGAGGGGAGAGAAGGGGGCAGCAGTCAAAAGTTAAGAAATACAAATTCTCTCCTCTACAAACCCCAAAAAAAGCATGTTCTCTTCATTCTTTAAGAGTAGTTGTTCAATAATTATACAAGGCTAAGCACTTTTCTTGGTTGCAAGGACACAACAAATCTTTGGATATCAAGAACCATGAGATTTATTCTTCTTTTTATTTTCAATTTATATTATAAATGAGTTTTCCTACGCATATTTTCTATGATTGTTGCTAATAATTGTTAGAGCGAAACTCTAAGTTATTATTGTGAATAATTTATTGCTAAGTTTGATATCAAAACCAGAGTTGTGATGTATGAACTTGTGAAGCAACTAAGTTTGATAATTGTGGCGGAACTACATCATTAAACTTAAGGAGAACACTCAAATATCTAGTTCTTTGGGCTTCAATTGAACTAAATCATTAATATGAACATTGTGATTGTTTGTTAGTTAGGGTTAGTTACATGGTAGATCCGTTAATTAACCAACATTAAGAAAAGATAAAAATTCAGAATATAAATTGTAGTTTTGTTTCAAGGATCGGTTCTAATTTCTGTTGGTGGATGTGTGCTTGCAACGAAGGTTTGTTTTTTTGATAAACTTTGATTTCAATTGATTTTGTTTGCTAGTTTAATTTCTTCTATAGTTTAGATCATCACAAATCAAAACCCCCTAATTGCATAACGTATAGCATAAAAATCTGAACTAAATCTTCCTTGTGGGATCGACCCCTTGCTTGCTCTATACTATCTTATGTGTTGAGTTTTAAGTTAGGGTAATTAATTTGTGTGACCACGACATCGTAATAAATTTTGGTGTCATTGCCGGGAAAGTAATTTTAGTTGATTCTCGTGCTTATACTGTTATTTTTATGGGATGTGATTGACATTTATATTTTTGAAAAGAACAAAGAAACAGAATATTTTTTTCTTGTGGCCGTACTGTTCACCTGTGGCAGTAGTACTGTTCAAAACAAAATTGTTTGTGGAATTAAGTTTCGACTTTTCTTTACTTGAAGGAAAATAACGTTCTGAACAAAACTAGTATTATACTACTAGCCCTACTCTATTGAGGCCAAATTCCACTGTTCTCTAAGGTTTTTAGGCAATTGTAGTTTTCTAGCATAGGATTTTCATACAATTTATTTTGTTTTCAATCTTTTATGTGGTTGGTTTCTTTTAAGTTTTCTTGATGATTTATGCCAGTAACACGTTCTACTTTACGCAGTTGAATCTTGAAATAGACAAAACTTCACACAGGTTTTGAAAGGAAGCTCGCCTTCATACCATGGCTATTACACGATAACAAACACTCAAGGAGCTTGTTGCTCCTAACATGGAAAATCAACCATTATGCATAAACATCGATAATAATGTAAACTTTGAGCTCAAATTTGGTTTTATACATTTGTTACCAACATTTAATGGTCTTGTAGGAGAAGATCCTTATACTCATCTCAAGGAGTTCCATATGGTTTCTATTGGCATGAAACAGAATGGAGTTGATGAAGAACAAGTTAAGTTGAAAGCTTTCCCTTTCTCTTTAAAAGGGGCAGCAAAGACATGGCTTTTCTCTATTCTCCCAGGATCTATTAGAACTTGGAATGCCATGAAGAAGATTTTTCTTAAGAAGTATTTCCCAACATCTCAAGTTGCTAATGTAAGAAAAGAAATATGTGGGATTCGGCAATCTCATTGAGAAACACTCTTCGAGTATTAGGAAAGATTTGAGCAACTATGCATTCAAGCCCTCATTATCAAATACCCGATCAGCTGCTCATTCAATATTTCTATGAAGGATTGATGCCTACTGACTGTAGTATCATTGATGTTGCAAGTGGAGTTGGTGGATAAGACACCCGAGGCTGCACGCCAATTGATCTTAAACATGACAGCTAACTCTAAACAGTTTGGCACTCGTGGAGACTTCTCCAACAAATGAGTAAATGAGGTAAGTATTTCTAACCTTGAAAATAAAGTTAATGATCTTACTTCTCTTGTGCGTTCTTTGGCTTGTGGAAATGTGTAGTAGGTGAAAGTTTGTAGCATATGCTTCTTACAAGGACATGCTTCGGATATGTGCCTAACAATGCAAGAAGATTACATTGAACAAGCTCATGCAACTGATGGAGCATTCAACAGACAGCCCCAGCGTAATTATGATCCTTTTTCCAACACGTACAATCCTGAATGGAGAGATCATCCTAACTTACGCTATGGCAACCCATCCTAACAAGGCAATGAAGGCGAACAGTTCCATCCCCTATAGATTTCAGCCCCAATAAAATTATCAAGCAAGACAAAACCCCTTCATTCACAAACTTCAATGTTACGGGGTTGTCATCTAATGATGATCTTTGTGAGATGATGAAAACTTTGGCTTCTAATACTATTACCTTGTAACAAAATGTCATGTCTTTTTAACAGGAAAAAAGGTCAAGCATTCACAACTTGAAGAAGCAAATGAGGCAAGTAGCTTCAAGTGTAGGGAAATTAGAGGCACAAATGAATGCAAAATTGCCCTCTTAAGCATTGAATCCAAAAGAGAATGTTAGTGCAATCATGTTGAGAAGTGGAAAAGAAATTGAAGAGAAAAGGTCAAAGCAAATTGAGATGGAGGAATAAGAAAAGATAGAAACTGATTGAGTACAAGGAAGGAACATCATCATCCTCCACAAACTAAAACATCGACCAACACTCCAAAGGTAACTCCTCACTCAATGAATTCCAGTTTCAAAGCAATTCCACCCTTTCCTGTGAGTTCTTCTAGGTCAAAGAAAGAGGAAAAAGAAAAAGAGATTTGAGAGGTTTTTAAGAAAGTAGAGCTCAACATTCTTTTGCTTGGTACTATCAAGCAAATTCCCATGTATGCCAATTTTTGGAGGAGTTGTGTACCACCAAGAGAGCTTTCAAATTGAAAGGTCATGAAATGGTAAGTATGGTTGAAGTTGTGTCTGCTGTTGCTTAAAAGAATATGCCTTTGAAGCAAAAGGACCCAGGTGCGTTTACTATCCCTTGTGTTATTGGTAATGCTAGTTTCAAAAGGGCCTTGTGTGATTTAAGTGCATCCATTAGTGTTATGCCCAAACATGTTTATAATTCTCTTAGTCTTAAGCCTTTGCATAAAACTAGCATTGTAATAAAACTTGCGGATTGTAGTTTTGTTTAAGCACTTGTTATGATAGAGGATGTCCTAGTCAAGATTGATGCTTTGGTTATTCCATGTGACTTTTATATTCTTGATATGGTTCATGATTCTTATGATTCATCAACCAGCACTCCTATATTGCTTGAGAGACCATTCTTGAAAATTGCCAACACAAAGATTGATTGTGGTAAGGATACCTTGTTTGTGGAGGTAGGAGATGAAAAAATTGAATTCAATTTTCATGATGCAATGAAATATCCTTATAGCAATGTTTATTCTATCACATGCTATGACCAAATTGATATGTGCAGCAAGTTCGTGATTTTGATTGTGAAGACGGATTAAGTATAGCTTTGAGCTATGGCTATGATTTCACCAAGATAGAAGAGATGGAGAGGCATATATGTGTTCCCCAAAACATGCACGAATTGTAGTTTCGTTTCAAGAATTGGTTTTAATTTCCATTGGTGGATGTGTGCTTGCAACAAAGGTTTGTTTTCTTGATAAATTTTGATTTCAATTGATTTTGTTTGCTAGTTTAATTTCTTCCACAGTTTGGATCATCCTTATACTTCTCATTCGCGAATCAATATTTGTTGGGCGGGGGTTTCTGTTTCCAATAGTGCTGGTGCCTAGGTACAAGTTATCTTAGTGTCACACTCCTATCATACCTGATTTACTTGGCTTTCCGGGAATTGACGTCTTTGTGTGTGGGTTGCGTGACCATGTGATCATGAGGTTTGCATCATTTGGTATCAGAGCTTGGCTCCATTAATCAAGTTATATCCTCCTGAAATTTTCATTTCTTGTTAATTCTACAAAAATTCCTTGGTATCCAATTTCTTCTTCTCCTTGAATTTGCGGCACACAAAAAGAAACAAAATTGTTATTTCATTCTGTTATTGTTCAAAATATATCAGTACCATCAAAAACAAAAAAAAAACAAAAGAAAAGAGAAAAGAAAAGAAAAATTGTTCAAAAAGATGTTTATTTGATTTTCCCGCAAAAAACTAAACAAGAGACAATTGGATCAAATCAACTTGAAATTAGCTCAAATTTGATATTCTAATTACTAGGGTCCTAATCGCATGACATATCAAATTCAGGGTCAATTGGATATCATTTGTTTTGGGTTTCAAATTCGAGTCTAACTAGATCTGATTCATAACATTTTTACGTCAGTATATCAAACTTTTTCATAAATTGCTCAAAACTAATGTTCTATCTATTTGGATTGCTATCACACTATAGCTGAAATTTTAACTCAATTGGACATCATTTACTTCAGGTTCCAAATTCCAACTTGTCGTAAACAAGTCTAACTTGCATCAACGTTTGAAATTCACATGCTTTCTATTGATTTTGTTTCTTGTAGTTTATTTAAATCATATCATATTTGGGTATTGTTTAGTTTTTGTTTTCGTTCATATTATGGATAGACTCGCTTGGTACTTGCAACTATTATTGCAGTTTTGTTTTGCTTATTTTGTAGTTGTTATTGCTTCTTGAGTCATATATCTATTTGGATTGCGCTGCCAAGTTGGTTTTATTTGGTGTTGGTTTCAATTTCGCAAAAACCGCAAGAAGGTTAGATAAAAGGTGTGAGCGTGTGAGGATATTGAGTGTTTGAGCTAAACACCAGCGAAGTGAGGATAATTTATTTATTTTTACCATTAATCAAGTTCTGCAGGTACTATCATGTCAGATCAAAACAACACACCACCCCATCCCGAGGGAAAACTTACGTTCCAAATGCAAGCCATAATGAAGATGATGAAAAGCATGAATTTCATGATAGGGAATATGTGTGACAAACTTGAGAAGGTGGGAAAACAAGGAAACGTGGCTAGAACTTGTACCCAAGATGTGAGAAGGGTTGGGGTTGAACGGAAATCTAATAATGGCAGTAGGGCTGGAAGGCCAACGTGGGATGATTATGAGGATTTTGAGCCTCAATTTGATGATATTTGTGATGATTGTTTTAAAAATGAGACCATAGGCTACCGGGAAGATTTCTCGCAGGGTGGAAACCGAAAGGATTTAATGTATTTTGATGAGGTGCTATGGCAAAAGAAAATGCAAATTCAAAAGGAGAGGTGGTATTAAAGGGAAAGAGATAAAGAGATTAGTGTTTCAAAAAAAGAATCAAAGACTCTATCCCGTATTCTAGGGGAGATGAAGCAAGAACTTGATGTGTTATCAGCAACAATCAATGCCCAGCAAGCTTCAAATAAAGAGCAGGAAAAGGACTGCAATGATGATATACAAAATAGAATGGCTACAACTTTCATCCAAAGTTGTTGGCGACGATTATTTGCAAAAAAAGAACTCCAAAGGCTTCAAAACAAGGATAAGGAATTGTCCATCAACTTATTGGTGATTCGAGGATGAATCATCTTAAAGAGAGAGGGAATGATATGATCCAAGTAAGGTCAAATTTAGATTTTGATGTAAAATGTGCAACTATCCAGTTTTACAGCAACAGTCGTAATTCTCAATCAGACGGTTAGATCAACCTGAAATTTTATGAGGACTCTCCTAACATATCGTATTACCTTGGGTTAAAATTTCAGGTCAATCAGAGTTCGGGAAGGGATCTTAATATGGGTCAACAAAAGCTGTACGAATTTTGTTATTTACTTCCTTTTGACTCATGGACTTCCTATTTGGCTAGGATTCTTTTTCTAAAAAGATGTGCCAGCTTATTTTGGGAATTTTCTAGTTCACAGGGATCTTTAATGAGCTGCAATAAAATCTCCAAGTGTGGCAATGATTCATTAATATTTCAGAATCCTTTTCTTACAAGGATTCTTTATTCACCCTAGCTACAAAAGAAAAGAAGATTTCAGAATAAATTCTACTTTCAAATCAGATTTGCTGGTCTATTTGGGACTTCTTAATGGTGATAAATCTGATTCTAGCTTATTTAGGATGGTAATTTTTAGATTTTTAGTATTTTCTTCTTAGTTTTTGGGTTACTATTACTTATTTGGGTCAATTGTAAGTGGGCCGAATATAAGTCCACCTAAGGGGGTTCCATTAGGGTTTCTTTAAGTCTAGATTCAATATAAATAGAGGCATAACCTACACATGTAAAAAAGACTCTTCAGATTAATAAAACTTCTTGTTTGCCGCACTTTGTATGTGTGTGTTAGTGAGATAATCTCCCTTTCATGGTTCTCTAATGAACTGAAAAATGACTTATCGAAAAACAACTGTCTTTGCGGCGTTATCCTTATACTTATCCTTCACGAATCAATATTCGTTGGGTGGGGGTTTCCGTTTTCAATAGTGTTGGTGTCTAGGTACAAGTTATCTTTGTGTCACACTCGTATCATACCTGATTTACTTGGCTTTCCGGGAATTGGCATTTTTAGAGAACCAAGGAAGGGAGATTATCCCACCAACACACAATAAGTGCAGCAAAGAAGTTTTATTGATCTGAAAATTGCGTAACCTTTACATGTTTGGTTATACCTTTATTTATACTGAATTTGAACTTAAAGAAACCCTAATGGACCTCCCTTACTTGGACTTATATGAAGCCCACTTACAATCAACCCAAATAAGTAATAATAACCCAAAAACTAAGAAGAAAATACTAAAAATACTAAAAGTCCGAAAATACCATCTTAAATAAGCTAGAATCAGATTTGTCACCCTTGAGAAGTCCCAAACAAAATTGGAAAAATCTTTGGAAAATTTGTGTTGCTGTGGATCCACCAAATCACAGATTCTCGATCAAAATAGCTTGGGAACAACTAAGATTTCATCATACGATAGTCAAATGACATGACATTGTGTGGTTCAAGAATGTTGTTCCAAGACATTCGTTTCTTCTATTGATGGCTGTCCAACAAAAACTCACAACCCAAGATAGACTTCATCGATTTGGTATACATGGTCCTAATAGATGCTCACTCTGTCTCCGCAACACCGAAGATCACAACCACTTGTTCTTTGAATGCTCCTATACTAAAGCGATCTGGTGGGATGTTTGTGACAGATGCAACATTCCAAGAATGACAAAAGGATGGGATGAATGGATTCGATGGGCCACTGTCACTTGGCATGGCAAAAGTTTCATCAATTTTTCTCGTAAACTCAGTTTTGCAGCTACAGTGTATCATATCTGGCAAGAAAGGAATGCAAGGACCTTTGCTGGAATATCTAGAACTCAGAATTTGGTCTTTCATCAAATCGAATGTATCATCCGTGATAAGCTTGATTTGATGAGGAACGTTCTACCAACAGATGAAAATAAAAGGATCCAACGAGCTTGGAGGGTTAATAACATAGATTCTTCATTTGATATTTAGCTGGTTGTATTGGTTTTCCTAACGAATCAAGTTAGGCCTTGAGCTTTCAGTTTGGTGGCTAGCATGTAGCCATCTGTTGTTTTATGTTTCTGCTCTCATTGTAAATCTGGGGTATGCCCCTTATAATCTTTGTATTATTTTCCTTTAATATATACATCAACTTACCAAAAAAAAAAATTTGTGTTGCTGATTTAATTACTTTCCTAAGTGACTAAAAGTATTAAGTAGTCCTCCCTTCTTTAGGAATAAGATATGGCCAACTTCCTAGAATAAATTGTTAATTCTTTATCCTTTTAGTATTAGAAAAAGACAAGCCTAACAAGGCTGGTATTGGGCCGGACACATCAACCCGTTGTTCCACATGAATTGGGCTCTTCTTGGACCTGAACTAAATGAATTAAAGGTTGTCCTTCATGCTCCTTAAATGTCCCAAGCCCCTCTAGGTCCATTTTGTTCCATATGTTCTAAACAAACCCATTCAATGCTTTTTTGGGGGTGACAAGTAGTTGAAAACAATAATTTAGTACCCATTTTTCCCCATAACACCTTCCAAAAATAGCTAAGGAACTTAACATCTCTATCAGAAACAATGTTTTTAGGGACCCCGTGAAGTCGTACTATCTCCCTAAAGAACAAATCAGCAATGTTAGTTGCATCATCAGTTTTATGACATGAAATGAAATCTGCCATCTTTGAAAACCTATCAACAACTACAAAGATGGAATCCCTACCCCGTTTTGACCTAGGTAAACCCAAGCTGGAATCCCTACCCCCCTCCATGTGCTTCATGTACAAGCAATTCACGCATAAAACTTTTTTTTTTTGGTAAGTTGATGTATATATTAAAGGAAAACAATACAAAGATTATAAGGGGCATACCCCAGATTTACAATGAGAGCAGAAACATAAAACAACAGATGGCTACATGCTAGCCACCGAACTGAAAACTCAAGACCTAACGTGATTCGTTAGGAAAACCAATACAACCAGCTAAATATCAAATGAAGAATCTATGTTATTAACCCTCCAAGCTCGTTGGATCCTTTTATTTTCATCTGTTGGTAGAACGTTCCTCATCAAATCAAGCTTATCACGGATGATACATTCGATTTGATGAAAGACCAAATTCTGAGTTCTAGATATTCCAGAAAAGGTCCTTGCATTCCTTTCTTGCCAGATATGATACACTGT
>SRLM01002802.1:0-14367 GCA_015708895.1 Populus ilicifolia
GTAAAATAAGAGACTTAATGATACTTTTGATGCACAATCACCTAACTTATTCAAATATTGTCCTAATCAAATATTTCATTAAACTCTGTCATTAAACTCTGTCATTCTGAAGCATGTGGAAGTGATTTCTCGTCAAATAAGACTACTACAAAAATCTTTCAAAATGGATTTTATTGGCCCACCATGTTCAAAGATACGCATGCATTCTGCAAAACTTGTGAAAATTGTCAAAAAGTTGATACTGGTCAAAAAGTTTTGTTTTATAATTCTCAACTCTATGCATTCCCTAGAGAGCTAAGACCAAGATGGAGGAATTCTTATGGGGCCTGTGATATTGAGAATTCAATGAATGACAATGATTTTAAGGAAAATGAACATGGTTTGAAAGCTTACTTTGATAATTTTTCTAATGAAAATGAATCAACTGGTTTGAATGATCTTGTAGATAAAGGTTGATTATTTTATTTTTCTCACATTGTTTTTGTGTTTCTTTTTGAGTGATTTTTGCTAGTTTCTCTCACCCGGGTCATATGGCGGATAACGGTACTCCGTGACTTAAGTCAGTTCTTTCAGTTTCCCACAATAACTGATATCTGTATATACATTTCTGCAATTTTTTTGAATCTCTCTTCCAATTCTGATTTGAAAATGGACACTAATCTTGCAAAATTGGAAAAGTATTTTCCTGCTCTGCCTCAGAATGCGATTACAAAAATTTACCGTGCTAGATGTGCAAGATTGAGATTGTTAATGAATCATGGAATTCCTGAAGATATTCGCTGGTTGATTGAAGCAAAAGTCTGATTATCAGGTGAGTCCTCTAACTCCTTTATTTCACATATGCCTGGAACAGGTAAAAGCACTTTTGCAAAGAAACGTTGTGCAAAACGACTGGAAGTTTGTCATCGATGTGCTAGATGGACTTGTAATACACAATGTCGTTCTTTAGGAATGGTATCAATAAACCGTGAAGATAAAATACAATTCATTAAGGATGGCCTGAGTAAGGAGTCTTTAGATAACCTTCTATTAACTCTTGAGACGCATCCTAGTGGAGATGTGCATCGTGCAATTCATGATTTATGGCCACTATTTCATAAAGAACATGATCGACTTAGTCTTGGGAATCTGACTAAAAAAGACCCTGTTTGCCAGTTTTTAAGAAAATTGGATGGGAAGCCTATCCCCGACCCATAGAGGGCGTTTAAGCCATTCTTGGACGTAAAACCAAGGGAAGATGTGAGCCACAATCACAACTACTTGTACATATACATGTTTTTTTAAAAAGTAAATAAGTAAATAAATAAATAAAAGAGAGAGAGAGTGTGTGAGACTCTAGCTGGCCTACATATAGGTTATATGATTGCCTTTCTAATTTCTCATCTATAAAACCCTCTTTTCCTTCCTTTCATTTTTACTCAGCCCACACATTTAACAAATATTAAAGTGTGTAGAAATGGCAAGTTCCTTAAGTCATCACATAAGAAATATTTGTGTTTTCGGTGGATCTAGTCTTGGGAAAGAAAATGAGTTTTTAGAATCAGCAAATCATCTTGGTCAAGTGCTAGCTGAGAGAAAGATTCATTTAGTATATAGGGGAGGCGGTCTTGGGTTAATGGAAGGTGTGTCAAGTTTTGGGGGTCGTCCCCGAAGCTTTAGCACAAAGGGACATCATTGGAAAAATAATTGGAAAGGAACTTTAGGTCTCTATAATGTCAACTCGAATAAATGCAATGTTTAACCATACTGATGCCTTTATTGCTTTACTAAGTGGTCTAGGCACATTGGAAGAGAGATTTTTCATATTTCCTCTTGGGCCCAACCGCAAATTCACCATAAACCCATAAGTTTGTTAAATGTTAATGGTTGTTATGATAAGTTGTTGTCTTTTCTTGATCATATTGTGGAACGGGAATTTCTAATATCTTCTACACGACAGATCATAATCTCTGCTGCTACTGCTGAACAATTGATTGATCAACTACAATCTTTCATTCCTGTAATTGATCCTTCCATGAGTCGTATAAATTGATCAACTAAGGAAAGCCGTAAAAAGATTAGATTGGATTTGAGCCTCCATTTGTGAATCTTTGTGTCTTTTCATTTTATTATTGTGTTTTGTTGTTTCTTATATTTTTTTTCAATGTGTTTAAGGTTTGTCATTGTTCATTATTTCAGGTGATATCTTCTATACTCTATCTTTCTACCTTTAAACATTGAGGACAATTGTCTTGTTTTAGTTGGGGGGAGAGGGTAGTAGCTAAAAAAAACAAACAAACTTGTAGGCCTATGTCTTACCTTTCCATCCATATAAAGTAGACCTAAATTTGAGATCTATAGCTTTAGATATGACCCAATTACCGAACAGTGTTCCGGTTTGGATTGCACCGACATCTCTTTTCTAAGTTTGATAATCTCTTTGCCTTTGCAATTGAAGTTTTTAAAGTCATCAATCAATCCTTTTATTTATGTGATAGGCCTGCATTTAAAATGAACATTTACCACAAATTAAAGGTATTTTATATTATTAGATATATTATTATAAAACATACTTTAGTTAGGGAGTTATTGATACTTCAAGTGCAAAATGATGATATAAAACCATGATAAAAATGCACTTTTGAGTACTAATCAGTGACCAACTCTTGACTTGGTAACAATCCTTATCTTTTTTTATCTACCCAAAACATCATTGATTACATAAAAATTCACTAAAAGTTATAGGAAATTATCTCAGCTTTCTTGTGTAACAAATTCAAATCATTTTGACTTCTAGAACTCTAGATATGGCCAAAATATTGAACACTATTCTGGATGGAGGACAGATTCAGACTTCTTTGTTGTTGCTCCAATATGAACTTGAAAATGATCTTTTTAGATCTTAGGCTCTATATGAAAGTTGTAGCTCTATGTCTTACCTTTTTATTCATATAAAGTAGACCTAAATCTGAGATCTACAACTCTAGATATGATCTAATTACTAAACAGTATTCCATATTGGACTACGCCGACATCTCTTTTCTAAGTTTGGTCATCTCTTTGTCCTTTCAATTTCAGTTCTTAAATTCATCAATCAATCCTCTCATTTATGTGATAGGCCTGCATTTAAAATGAACATTTATCATAAATTAAAGGTATCTTATATTATTAGATATATTATTATAAAACATGCTTTAGTTAAGGAGTTATTAATACTTCTAGTGCAAAATAATGATATAAAACCTTGATAAAAATATACTTTTAAGTATCAATCACACCCCCCAACTAGCTTATTACTAGTCCTTAGTAATCAAAGTGTTAAAATAGAAAAATACTTTGCAAATTCCACAAATAAGGTAGTCATCACTTCACTTCCATTAATCTATCCAAATAAACAAACTTTCATTAAATTTATATACCTGCTCAATACCTCTTAACAAGATATTCATAAACTTTTTTTTTATGCTCAATGTATCAACACATGATTATAGGGCTTTTTTTGAAAGAAATTTTTTTTTTGTTCTAATGTTTAAGGTTAACTTCTTTGGGTTGGGATTATTATTTTTGTCTTCTTCTTTTTTTTTCTTTTTTTCTCTTTTTTAATATATATATACATATAATTTAAAACACCATGCTTCTTTAACCTATGTAACGAGCTTTCAGCTAATGACTCCCAGACCAGTTAATCTTAGGATATTAGGTGTTAAGACACCCTTACGAGCTTAGTAACTCGGCTCACAAATATTGATATGTAGATAGTGCAATATTTGATTCCCTTAAGATTTTCTCCTTAACCCATATAACAAGCGTTGGGCCAATAGCTCCCAAGTCAGTTAACTTTAGGGTATTAGGTGTTAAAACACCCCTTTCGGACTTAATTACTTAGGTTAGGGAGGCTACGAAACTAAACTTATATATATATATATATATATTCTTTTAATTATATACTATCCCTTTCCCTTAGTTGTTACCTTTAACAAAAGAACATAAATAATGTAATAATCCAATATGCAACCCATAATCATATGTTTAAAGTGTTTGTATGTAAATTAAGATTTAAGAATACATGTTAAATAAATATATGAGCATAATTAAGTGATAACAATGCGAGAGTTTATAAATCTAAATATTTCAAAAAGTATTATGATAGTCCTTATTACGAATGATTACTAAGATGCATCTCAAGAGTCATAAGAAGTTCTCTTTACTCAGCCATCATAGTAATAACAATTTTGCACATGCTTTATGAAATAAAAAACATAGTTAGTTTTTTTTTTAGCTACTACCCTCTCCCCCCAACCAAAATGAGACATTGCCCTCAATGTTCTAAGGTAGAAAGATAGAGTATGAAAGATATCACCTGAAATAATAAACACTGACAAACCTGATACACACTGAAACAAATATAATAAAAAATAAAACCAAAAGACACAAAGATTCATAAATGGAGGCTCAAATCCAATCTAAGCTTTTTACGTCTTTTCTTAGTTGACCAATTTATACTACTCATAGAAGGATCAATTACAGGAATGAAATATTGTAGTTGGTAAATCAATTATTTAGTAGTAGCAGTAAAAATTATGATTTGTCGTGCAACAGATGTTAGAAATTCGTATTCCCCAACATGATAAAGAAAAGACAACAACTTATCACAATAACCATTAACATTTAACAAACCTATGGGTTTATGGTGAATGTACAGTTGGGCCCAAGAGGAAATATGAAAGATCTCTTCCAATGTACCTAGACCACCTGGTAAAGTAATGAAAGCATCAACATGGTTAAACATTGCATTTATTTGAGTTGACATTTTGGAGACTTGAAATTCCTCTCCAATTGTTTTTCTAATGATGTCCCCTTGTGCCAAAGCTTTGAAGATGACCCCCAAAACTTTTTTTTTTTTGGTAAGTTGATGTATATATTAAAGGAAAACAATACAAAGATTATAAGGGGCATACCCCAGATTTACAATGAGAGTAGAAACATAAAACAACAGATGGCTACATGCTAGCCACCGAACTGAAAACTCAAGACCTAACTTGATTCGCTAGGAAAACCAATACAACTAGCTAAATATCAAATGAAGAATCTATGTTATTAACCCTCCAAGCTCGTTGGATCCTTTTATTTTCATCTGTTGGTAGAACGTTCCTCATCAAATCAAGCTTATCACGGATGATACATTCGATTTGATGAAAGACCAAATTCTGAGTTCTAGATATTCCAGCAAAGGTCCTTGCATTCCTTTCTTGCCAGATATGATACACTGTAGCTGCAAAACTGAGTTTACGAGAAAAATTGACGAAACT
Organism: Populus ilicifolia; assembly: GCA_015708895.1. Classification (NCBI taxonomy): domain Eukaryota; kingdom Viridiplantae; phylum Streptophyta; class Magnoliopsida; order Malpighiales; family Salicaceae; genus Populus; species Populus ilicifolia. Next base: position 5,289 of record SRLM01002802.1, read on the forward strand.
TTTGCCATGCCAAGTGACAGTGGCCCATCGAATCCATTCATCCCATCCTTTTGTCATTCTTGGAATGTTGCATCTGTCACAAACATCCCACCAGATCGCTTTAGTATAGGAGCATTCAAAGAACAAGTGGTTGTGATCTTCGTTGTTATGATGACCCCCAAAACTTGACTACCTCCTAAAAATGCAGCTATTGACACACCTTCCATTAACCCAAGACTGTCTCCCTCATACACTAAATGAATCTTTCTCTCAGCTAGCACATGACCACGATGATTTGTTGATTCTAAAAACTCCTTTTCTTTCCCAAGACTAGATCCACCGAAAACATAAATATTTCTTATATGATGACCTGAAGAACTTGCCATTTCTACACACTTTTGTATTAGTTGAATATATGAGTTGAGTAGAAATGAAAGGAAGGAAAAAAGGATTTTATAGATGAGAAATTAGAAAGGCAATCATACCACCTATATGTAGGCCAACTGGAGTCTCTCTCTCTTTTTATTTATTTATTTACTTTTGAAAAAGCATGTCTATGTATAGGTAGTTGTGATGGTGGCTCACATCTTTTCTTAGTTTTATGTCCAAGAACTGCTTGAACACCCTCTTTCTCTCGGGGATAGGCTTCCCATCTAGTTTTATTAAAAACTAGCAAACAAGGTATTTTTTAGTCAGATTCTGATTAGTACTTAAAAGTGCATTTTTATCAACGTTTTATATCATTTTTTTACACTTGAAGTATCAATAACTCCTTAACTAAAACATGTTTTGTAATAATATATCTAATAATATAAGATACCCTTAATTTATGGTAAATATTTATTTTAAATGCAGGCTTATCACATAAATAAAAAGATTGATTGATGACTTTAAGAACTGAAATTGAAAGGATAAAGAGATGGCCAAACTTAGAAAAGAGATGTCGATGCAATCCAAATCGGAATACTATTTGGTAATTGGGTCATATCTGGAGTTGTAGATCTCAGATTTAGGTCTATTTTATATGGATAGAAAGGTAAGACATAGGGCTACAACTTTAATATGGAGCCCAAGATCTAAAAAGGCTATTTTCAAGTCTAAATTGTAGCAACAACAAAGAAGCTCGAATCTATCCTCTAACCCGAGCACTGTTCAGTATTTTGGCCATATCTATAGTCTAGAAGTTGAAATGACCTGAATGTTTTACACAAGAAAGTTGAGACAATTTTATACAATGTTCATGTTTTCAAGTGGCTCTAAGTTTGATGTTATCAATGACGTTTTGGGCAGACAAGAGAAGATAAAGATATTCACAAAGTCAAGAGTTGGTCACCCACTCATCAATTAGTCATCAAATCAATAGTTTCCAATTTTAGCCTATAAAAGGAGTCACTTGCCATGATTTAGGCATCTTGGTATACAGATCAAGATTATGCTCTTGGTTTCTCTCTTGTATTTTTTTGTATTGCTTATGGTTTTGTTTCATTAATATCAAGTTTATGCTTTTCATTTCCTTTCCTTTACTTAGTTAACTTTTATCTTATTTATGTTTTTATTTTGTTTATCTATTTTACTTTCTTTCATTATGTTTAGCTAAGTTTATTATGTCAAGGTAAAAAGGTTACACTAATGGTGTAATAATAAGTATAGCATAAACTTAATATGACTTTAATGTTTGATACTAACATGTTTTATATTTGTTATCTTGTTCACTCTTTAATGCTTTACTTGTTAAATGACTAATCTTGATTTATGTTATATAACAATTGGTACAACAAATGCTTGACATTTTCATAGACTATATATTGTATGGTATGATTGACACCTGAGTTATAAAAAAAACTTGATTTGTTGTCAACATAAGTTATAATCATAAATGCTTGATGAAATTTACAAGTATTGACATTAATTGAATAAGATGATTAATGTAATCATGTTAACAATCTATAATCTGATTGGAACCTCCTTTGTATGTGGTTTCCAATTGAATAATAAGAGTTTGTAATATACTTCTTAGATATAGCACTAGTGGAACCTCTAACCTTAACATTTGTTATTATCATTGTTTAATCCTTACATTAATATTCTATCTCCAAGTTCTCATCATCTTCTTCTTCTCTTTCTTTACTACTACTACTACTACTACTACTACTACTACTATTATTGTTATTATAATTGTTATTGCTATTATTGTTGTTTATAATTTGTACAATTAATCTCCTTGTACTGGGTTATTTATTACTTCTACTCCTGCACTTGAGAGAAGACATCAATCTTCTAGTCGTGTCAAGTTTTTGGCACCGTTGCTGGAGAGGTAAGTTTTGTATAAATTATAATATTTATTTTATTTTCTCTTTTCACTTTTCTTGTATATAACTTTGTTTCTTTTCTTTTGTTTCGTTTTCTTCTTTTTATTCTATTCCTACACGTGCATGAAAGTGTGGTCACGTACGTCAAGTGGTAGACTTTGTAGGATATCCTCATTATTTTCAGAAAATATAGCCGAAGAAGATAATCAATCACTTCATAATGATAATAATGAGAATAACCGTGCTAGAGCACTTACAAACCCCATGAATCCGACAAGAACAAGGGCACCATCATGCATATTTTTTTCTCCCGATGCATTCCATTTTAATTTTAAGCCAGACATTATTTAACTTTTACCTTCTTCTCATGGCTTAGAATTGGAAAATCCATACTTGCATTTAAGAGAATTTAAAGAGGTCTACAACACATATAATAATTTAAATTGTATCATGAACACCATCAAATTAAAGCTTTTTCCTTTTTTACTAACAGATAAAAAACATGGCTATAAAATTTAAGACAAGGATCCATTCGTGCTTGGGATGAAATGCAATAACAGTTTTTGAAGAAGTTTTTCCCATCTCACATAACAAACTCTTTCAGAAGACAAATTACTACTTTTACTCAAAAACCAGGAGAAATATTTTACCAATGTTGGGATAAGTATCAAGACTTACTTAGTACAATTCATTCTTTAGGAATGGTATCTATAAACTGTGAAGATAAAATATAATTCATTCAGGATGGCCTGAGTAACGAGTCTTTAGATAACCTTCTATTGACTCTTGAGATGCATCCTAGTGGAGATGTGCATCGTGCAATTCATTATTTATGACCACTATTTCATAAAGAACACGATCGACTTAGTTTTGGGAATTTGACTAAAAAAAACCCTATTTGCCAATTTTTAAGAAAACTGGATGGGAAGCCTATCCCTGACCCATAGAGGGCGTTTAAGCCATTCTTGGATGTAAAACCAAGGAAAATGTGAGCCATAATCACATCTACCTGTACATACACATGCTTTTTTAAAAGTAAATAAATAAAAAGAGAGAGAGAGTGAGACTCTTGTTGGCCTACATATAGGTGGTATGATTGCCTTTCTAATTTCTCATCTATAAAATCCTCTCTTCCTTCATTTTATTTCTACTCAACCCATACATTCAAGAAATACAGAAGTGTGTAGAAATGGCAAGTTCCTCAGGTCATCATATAAGAAATATTTGTGTCTTTATTGTCTTACCAGGTAGTCTAGGCACATTGGAACAGATCTTTTTATATTTCCTCTTGGGCCCAACTGTACATTCACCGTAAACCCATAGGTTTGTTAAATGTTAATGGTTATTATGATACGTTGTCTTTTCTTGATCGTACCGTGGAACAGGAATTTCTAACATCTTTGCACGACAAATCATAATCTCTACTGCTATTGCTGAAAAATTAATTGACCAACTATAATCTTTCATTCCTGTAATTGATCCTTCCATGAATTGCATAAATTGGTCATCTAAGAAAAGCTGTAAAAAGCTTAGATTGGATTTGAGCCTTCATTTGTAAATTTTTATGCCTTTTGATTTAATTATTATATTTTATTGTTTTTTATATTTGTTTTAGAGTGTTTCAGGTTTGTTAGTGTTTGTTATTTCAGGTGATATCTTCTATACTCTACCTTTTTACCTTTAAACATTGAGGACAATGTCTTGTTTTACTTGGGGGGAGAAAGTAGTAGCTAAAAAAAACTGTGTTTTCTATTTCATAAAACATGTGTAAAATTGTTGTTACTATAATGGCAGAGTAAGGAGAACTTTTTATGACTCTTAAGATGAATCTTAGTAAGCATTCGTAACAAGGTCTATCATCATACTTCTTGAAATATTCAGATTTACAAATTTTCAAATTGTTATCACTTAATTATACTCATATACTTATTTAACATGTATTCTTAAACCTTAATTTACACACACACACACTTTAACATATAATTGTGGGTTGCATATTGGATTATTACATTATTTATGTTCTTTTGTTAAAGGTAACAACTAAGAAAAATGGATAGTATATAATTTAAAAAAAGAAAAAAAACAAAAAAAAGAGAAAAAGATGATAATAATAAAAATGTAGATAAGTTTAGTTTCGTAGCCTCCCTAACCTAAGCAATTAAGCCCGAAGGGGTGTTTTAACACCTAATACCCTAAAGTCAACTGACTTGAGAGCTATTGGCCCAACGCTTGTTACATGGGTTGAGGAGAAAAGCTGAAGGGAATCAAACATTGCACTATCTACATATTGGTATCTGCGACCCGACTTACTAAGCTCATAGAGGTGTCTCAATACCTAAGCCCTAAGACCAACTGATTTGGGAGTTATTAGCTGAAAGCTCGTTACATGGGTTAAAGATGCATGATGTTTTTAAATTATATGTATAGATATTTAAAAAAGAAGAAGACAAAAATAATAATCCCAGCCCAAGGAAGTTAACCTTAAACATTAGAACAAAAATTTTGTTTTCTTCCAAGAAAAGCCCCATAATTATGTGTTGATATATTGAGCATAAAAAAAAGGTTTATGAATATCTTGTTAAGAGGTATTGAGCAGGTATCGAGTTCTAGAAATCGAAATGAAATGAATTGTTTACACAAGAAAGCTGAGACAATTGCCTAGAACTTTCATGTTTTCAAGTGGCTCTAATTTTAACGTCATCAATGACGTTTTGGGCAGACAAGAGAAGATAAGGATTGTCACCAAGTCAATAGTTGGTCATCTACTCATCAATTAGTCATCAAATCAATAATTCCCAATTTTAGCCTATAAAAGGAGGCATTTGCCATGCATTTAGGCATCTTCGTGTCCAGATCAAGATCATGCTCTTGTTTTCTCTCTTTGTATTCTTTATGCTTTGTTTTCATTAATATCAAGTTTATGCCTTTCATTTCCTTTCCTTTGCTTTGTTAACTCTTATCTTATTTATGTTCTTATTTTGTTTATCCATTTTTCTTTCTTCCATTATGTCTAGCTAAGTTAATTATGTCAAGGTGAAAAGGTTACACTAATGGTGTAAGAATAAGTATGGTATAAACTTAATATGGACTTTAATGTTTAATACTAACATGTTTTGTATTTGTTATCTTGTTCACTCTTTAATACTTTGCTTGTTAAATGACTAATCTTGATTTATGTTGTATAATAATTGGTACAACAGATACTTAGCACTTTCATAGCCCATACTGTATGGTATAACCGACACCTGAGCTATGAAAGAAACATGATTTGTTGTTAACATAAGTTATAATAATGAATACTTGATGAAATTTACAAGTATTAGCATTAATTGAATAAGAGGACTAATGTAATCATGTTAGCAATCTATAATCTGATTGGAACCTCTTTTGTGTGTGGTTTCTAATTAAATAATAAAAGTTTATATACTACACTTGTTTGACATACCATTAGTGAATTCTCTAACTTTGACATTTGTTATTATCATTGTTTAATCCTTATATTAATATTTCATCTCAAAGTTCTCATCATCATCATCTTCTTCTCCTTCTTTTTCTTTATTATTATTATTATTATTATTAATACTACTACTATTGTTATTGTTGTTATTGTTGTTGTTGTTGTTGTTGATATTATTATTGTTGTATTATTGTCATTTATAATTAATACAACTAACCTCCCTGTGGTTCGACCCCGGTTTTACCGGGTTATTTATTACTTCGACACTCCTACACTTAGGAGAACACATCAATCTTTTCATCGTTTCAATTCTTTATGAAATAGTGGCCATAAATCATAAATTGCATGATGCACATCTCCACTAGGATGCATCTTAAGAGTCAATAGAAGATTATCTAAAGAGTCCTTACTCATGCCATCCTTAATGAATTGTATTTTATCTTCACGGTTTATAGATATCATTTCTAAATAACAATATTATGCATTACAAGTCCATCTAGCACATTGATGACAGACTTTCAGTTGTTTTGCATAACATTTCTTTGTAAAAGTGCTTTTGCCTATTCTAAGCATGTGTGAAATGAATGATTTAAAGGACTCACCTGATAATCGAACCTTTGCTTCAATCAACCAGTGAATATCTTCAGGAATTCCATGATTCATTAATAATCTCAACCATACACATCTAGCATGGTACATTTTTGTAATCACATTTTGAGGCAGAGCGAGAAAATACTTTTTTTTTTAATTTTTCAAGATTAGTGTCCATTTTCAAATGAGAATTGGAAGAGAGATTCAAATATATACACAGATATCAATTATTATAGGAAATTGAAAGAACCGACTTAAGTTACAGAGTATCGTTGTCTGCCATTTGACCGGGTGAGAGAAGCTAGCAAAAACCACTCAAAAAGAAACAATGTGAGAAAAACAAAATAATCATTGTTTATCTACAAGATCATTCAAACTAGTTGATTCATCTTCACTAGAAAAATTATCAAAGTAAGCTTTCAAATAATGTCCATTTTCTTAAAAACATTGACATTCATTGAATTCTCAATATCACAGGCCCCATAAGGATTGCTCCATTTTGATCGTAGCTCTCTAGGGAATGCATAGAGTTGAGAATTATAAAACAAAACTTTACCTGTATCAACTTTTTGACAATTTTCACAAGTTTTGCAGGATGCATGTGTGTCCTTGAATATGGTGGGCCAATAAAATCCATTTTAAAAGATTTTTACAGCTGTTTTTTTAACAAAAAATAACTTCCACATGCTTTAGAATGACAAAGTTTAATAACACTACTTATCTCATTGTCGGGAATGAATCTTTGAATTTTTTATTAGAATAATATTTAAATAAGTTCTTCACTTCGTTCAAAAACTTTTCTTTGTCTTGGGTACTCCAATCAGTTGGCAAACCTCCTAAAGCAAGAAAATTGATATTTTTATCATACCAAGGCATTGGACTAAGAGAAAGTAAGGAATCGTTAAGAAAGTAATCATTAATTGGTGTGATGTCAGATGTAGAGTTTGTTGTCACTTTTGACAAAAGATCTGTACCAACATTTTTTATGCATTTTTCATCCATGATTTCTTTCTCAAAATAAATCATTTATAAATCTCAGATTCATCCAACTCATTTTTACTTAAAGTAGATTTAAGTTGATCATAAACTAATTCGTTAATATGATTTACTTCTTGTAAATTATTATCATCTCCAGGTTGCTTATAAATGTTGAAAATATTCATGTCCAATGTCATGTTTTCAAATGATAGCTTCATCAGTCCATTCCTATAATTAATCAATGCGTTAGAAGTTGCAAGAAAAGGACGTCCTAAAATAACAAGAAATGAATTAGATGCTTCAATAGGTTGTGTGTCCAAGACAACAAAATCCACAGGATAAATGAATTTATTAACTTGTACTAACACATCTTCAATTATTCCTCTAGGCATTTTTACAGATCTATCGATAAGTAAAAGAGAGTTACAAAAGTTCATTTTAACTCACCTAGATTGAGACTTTAAAAAATTGAATATGGAAGTAAATTCACACTAGCTTTAAGATCAAGTAAGGCTCTTTCAATTTTATGTGTTTCAATAAAGCAAGAAATTATAGGACAACCAAGGTCTTTTATATTTCAAAGCATTATTGTTCTGAAGAATAGCACTTACTTGTTCGGCTAGAAAGGCTTTCTTTTTCACATTCAGTTTCCTTTTCACAGTGCATAGATCTTTCAAAAATTTAGCACAGGAAGGAACCTGTTTAATAGCATCCAACAAAGATATATTGATTCTTACCTATTAGAAAGTTTCAAAGATTTTAGAGTTATGATTGACTTTTCTTTGTTTGGTCATGGCTTAGGAAATGGAAGTACTGGCGAGGAATCAATCTTTTCTTTGCAATTTTCAAATTCAACCATTTCCTTACCCTTAGAGATTAACTCATCATCTTTCTCACAAGGTTTAAGAGTAGGTTTTTCAATAACCTTACCATGGCGAAGAGTAGTGGCTGATTTGACTTGATCCATATATTGGCTTCCAGAACTACTTGTATTTGCATTGTATTGCCCCTTGGAATTTTGTTGTGGTTGAGATGGAAACTTACCTTTCTCTTGGAAACTAAGAGTATATGTTAATTTGGAAGCGTATCTTTAAAATTTGTCATGTTTTGAGCAAGTTGAGCATTGATTGTCTTTTGCTTTTCAATGAATGCATGCAATGTTTCCTCAAGATTTCTTCTAAAAGGTGGAGCATAAAGAGGTGCATATTCATGAGAATTTTGGAAATTATGATATGCTTAAAATAGTGGTTGTGAAGTTTGTACATTGTTATTACCACTCTTCCAACTGAAATTTTGATGATTTCTCCAACCAGGGTTGTATGTTTGGGAGTATGGGTTGTGGTTGGCCCTTTGGAAACTGTTTAAAGCATGGGCTTGTTCATGGAGACATTTCTTAAAAGAAGACAAGGTTGGATAATTATTGGTTGAGTGTTTATTGGTTTCATATATTTGACACACAATGTTTTCAATAGATTTTAATTGACCACTCATTTTCAATTGTAGTGTCTCGACTTTTCTAGCTAAAGATGCAAACTTGGCTTGAAGGTCATGATCTTCCCTAAAGTTGTACATACCTCCACTAGATGTATGAGGTTGAGTTTTACTCGGTGCCTCATAAGTACCCGCGGTGTCCTAATTTTGAGCATTTTCAGCTAACAAGTCTAAGTACTCCATTGCTTCATCAAGGTCTTTATCTTTAGAAGTTCCATTGCACATCAATTCAAATATTTTTTTTTGGTAAGTTGATGTATATATTAAAGGAAAA
>SRLM01002803.1:0-27661 GCA_015708895.1 Populus ilicifolia
TATAAAACCATGATAAAAATGCACTTTTGAGTACTAATCAGATATTACTCAGGCGGCTTCAATGTTTGTGAACATGAAAATATATGAAATAAATTCAATAGTGATTATTTCATAAATTATGTTGTAATATAAAAAAAAAACCTTAACAAACTTACATTGAAAGGTTATCCTTCCACTATGTCTCATACTGGCGAGTAAATTGATTCTACTGCGAAGGCACGCTACCTCTACGCTGTGAAGTAGTGCTAGAAGAGGCAGCATTGGTTGAGAGCATAGGTGGTGTAGGTGCTTCTTCTTCAGAGGCACCTAGGAGATATCATCATCGCTGCCAGACGAACTAGTTACGACCTTACGTGAGCGACCAACTCTGGTTTTCGATTTACACATCTACATAATTTTATACAAATAATTAGATAATTAAATCAAATATTAAAAAAAAATTCGATAGCACCTACCCTATACTGGATACTACCCTAATCCACAAACCTCCACATATTAACAATAGCCACAACCAATTTATCCAATCTATACTAATTATTCCAACATATTCAATAATTATGCCAATACAACAAAACAATAAATTAAAAACAAAAACTCTAGAATAACAATCAAAATAAATGGAAAAAATTAAACCCAAATCATGCAATAATAAAGTAAAATTAATAATTATTCCAACATATTCAATTACTAATCCTAAGATAAATTCAATATTAACAATAAATATTCAACAAATTAACTATGGATATTCAATAAATTCAAAAAAAACTATAGACTTTAACAATGAATTATGTAAGCAAAAACTATGGATTTTATCTACATTACAAAAAATACACCAAAACAAAAAAAACATAACAAAAAATAGCAAAAACAACCATTAAAGTAAAATGAAAAAGAAGAAACACTAACCCTTTTTAATTGATGGAGACTCACCACAAAAAAAGCTTGATATCGCCGGTGAAGAAGGGAGATCAGAAGTGAGAGGAGAAGAAACTAAAGAACTTTGGAGGAGAGAAAATGATCTAAAGAGGTGGTCGGGGGCACTTATATGGCAGTTTTACCGACGTACTCATCGACGGTCATATGCTAGTTTTACCGACGGACTAATTGACAAATAGAAAATTAATTATTATTTTTAATTTATTCCATCAGTGAGGTGCAAAAATCTGTCGGTAAATTTTAAATTTCACACAAAATTTTTTAATGTCCCTTTATATTTTTTGTGGTCCGTTGGTAAATCCGTTGACAATATGACGCAGTCAGAGATGCATTTAATGCACAACACTTTGAAATGCGTGTGGTCCGTCAGTAAGTTTGTTGGTAAAATTGACCTACTGCCACATTTTTGATGGACTCAATTTCGTTGATCTAGCCATTGGTGAAGAGGTGGCATTTAGAGTAATTATTTTTGAACTCTTTGTGCAATGCCGACGGTTTTAGGGCCATCAGTGTGGCCGTCAATGATGTGGTGGCATTTAGAGTAGTTATTTTCAAACTCTCTGTGAAATGTCGACGGCCTTAGGACCATCGGTGATGTGATGGCATTTGGATTAATTATTTCATATTACAAAATATATCATCTATGATCAACAATTATTTCAAGTAATTATTTCATAATTGTGACATTTCAACTAATTATTTCAAGTAATAAATATTTTGTATTTCAAAATATATCATCCATAATCTAAATTACATGAAAAAAGGGTTTTACATAGGGTTTTATTTTGGTAGTTAGTCAGAATTTTCTTCTTCATAGTCATCAATTGAATTGTCATCACCTTCATCACAATCTTCAATATGAACATCATCTTCTTCAGCGACAGTTGCTTGTCTGCTAAAGCTCAAAACAAAATTCAACTCCTCTGCATCAACATCAAAAAAACTATCATTAAAAACATAAAAATTTGAATTTTCTTCCAATTCAATCGAAGAAGCAACTTGATATGATTCAACTACCTCACTAACTTGAAAGACTTCATCTCGCACACTTATGTCTTTGTTCTCATCCTCAACAACCTTGACACTACCCCAAGGTTTTGCTTTTAAAACAGACAACCAATCCACTCTTGATCAATCCTTTCTAGATGAAGGGGTGTATGTCTAATAAACTTGTTGACATTGCTTTGTGAGAACAAAGACATCGTTTATGTTGCGGAGTCTAGCTTTTAAGTTGATTTTGACCAGACCATAGTACGGATCAACTCCGATTCCTCTATCAGTCGTGTCATACCAATACCATTTGAATAAAAACACTCGATTTTGCTCGTTATGATATTGCAATTCGATGACCTCTTCTAATCTATCATAGTAGTCAACTTCTAACTCACTATTAGTGGATCTCTTAACATAAACACCGCTGTTATATGTCTTTGTTCCTTGCCCATATTCTTCAGTATGGAGAAGATATCCATTAACAAAAAACCCGTTGTAGCACTTACATTTTCTTTCGTAGCACTTACATTTTCTTTCAGGCCCCACGTTTAGTGAAGAAAATGACTTAGGTGCACTCCTTCCCATTTGATAAACCTTGTATGTAATGTACATCAATAAACAGTAAATAAATGAGAATCTCGTAATGATATGCATACGTATAGTGATTTTGCAAGTTAGAATGAGTTTGTGATAGTGCTTACATGTGTTTTGAACCACGTGGCAAACTACTCATCTTGTAATTGAAAGATCCAGGATTCAGTCAGTTGTGAGTTATTGGAGAACAAATATTGTCGATATTGCCTGCAAGTGATAATGAGTGTATGATATTACAACATATAATTAACAATATATTACTAACAAAGTTTAATTAGTATAAACTTACTAAATAAAAGGTCTCAGTTCATCATCGTTAAATAGAACGTAGTTGTGTGCTTGTTTAAACTGTATTTCTGACAAATATCTTTCTCTTACGATATTTTTTGGTATGGGTTGTCTAGTATTGGAGAAGTTCCTACTAGAAGGTGATTGATACTTAAAAGTGTATTTTTATCAAGGTTTTATATCATCATTTTGCACTTGAAGTATCAATAACTCTTTAACTAAAGCATGTTTTATAATAATATATCTAATAATATCAGATACCTTTAATTTATGGTAAATGTTCATTTTAAATATAGGCCTATCATATAAATAAAAGGATTGATTGATGAATTTAGGAACTGAAATTGGAAGGACAAAGAAATGACCAAACTTAGAAAAGAGATGTCGGTGCAATTCAAACTAGAACACTGTTCGGTAATTGGGTCATATATGGAGTTGTAGATCTCAAATTTAGGTCTACTTTATATGGATAGAAAGGTAAGACATAGGCCTACAACTTTTATAAGACCCCAAAATCTAAAAATGCCATTTGCAAGTCCAAATTATAGCAATAACAAAGAAGTCTGAATCTATCTTCCAGCCCGAGTACTGTTCAGTATTTGGCCTATATCTGGAGTTCTAGAAGTCTGCATGAGCTGAATTATTTACATAAGAAAGCTGAGATAACTTCCTACAACTTTCATGTTTTCAAGTGACTCCAATTTTGACGTTATCAATGACGTTTTGGGCAGACAAGAGAAGATAAGGGTTGTCACCAAGTCAAGAGTTGGTCACCCACTCATCAATTAGTCATCATATCAATAGTTTTCAATTTTGGCCTATAAAAGGAGGTATTTGCCATGCATTTAGGCATCTTGGTTTCTAGATCAAGATCAAGCTCTTGCTTTCTCTCTATGTATTTTTTCTAATGTTTATGCTTTGCTTTCATTAATATCAAGTTTATGCCTTTAATTTCCTTTCCTTTACTTAGTTAACTTTTATTTTATTTAAGTTCTTATTTTATTTATCTATTTTTCTTTCTTTTATTATGTCTAGCTAAGTTTATTATGTCAAGGTGAAAAGGTTACACTAATGGTGTAAGAATAAGTATGGTATAAACTTAATATGAACTTTAATGTTTAATACTAACATGTTTTATATTTGTTATCTTCTTCACTCTTTAATACTTTGCTTCTTAAATGACTAATCTTGATTTATGCTATATAACACTTGGTACAACAAATACTTGGCACTTTCATAGCCCATACTGTATGGTATAACCGACACCTGAGTTATGAAAGGAACTTGATTTGTTGTTAACATAAGTTATAATCATGAATGCTTGATGAAATTTACAAGTATTAGCATTAATTGAATAAGATGACTAATGTAATCATGTTAATAATCTATAATCTGATTGGAACCTCCTTTATGTATGGTTTCCAATTGAACAATAAGAGTTTATACTATACTTGTTTGACATACCATTAGTGGAACCTTTAACATTGACATTTGTTATTATCATTGTTTAATCCTTACATTGATATTCCATCTCAAAGTTCTCATCATCTTCTTCTTCTCCTTCTTTTTCTTTATTATTGTTATTGTTATTGTTATTGTTATTGTTATTGTTGTTGTTGTTGTTATTATTATTATTAGTATTAGTATTAGTATTAGTATCACTACTATTATTATTAGTATCACTACTACTACTACTACTACTATTATTGTTATTGTTGTTGTTGTTATTGTTATTATTGTCATCTATAATTTATACAATTAACATCCCTATGGTTTGACTCCAGTCTTGCCGGATTATTTATTACTTCGACACTCCTGCACTTGAGAGAAGACATTGATCTTTTAGTCATCTTATATGGCACTTTACTGCCATCATCATGCCGAGGAACGCGATTGAGTCTCATTCTCAGATGAGGTTCGAAATAGTATGAGATAAATGTTGAGATCCCCTCAATAATATAGGTCTCACATATTGAAGCCTCAATATGCGCCTTGTTCTTAACCTTTTTCTTGAGATTAAACAAGTACCTACATCGAAATATTAATCTAGTATTTTCAATTAAGAAAAACATATAAATACTTTTATATATGAATTACATTGCAACTGTAATATCTAACCGTTCGAATGGGCACATCGATCTATATTGGACTGGTCCTCTAACTTTTGCCTCAAATGGTAGATGTATAGGGAGATGCTCTATTGAGTCAAAAAAAGATGGAGGGAATATCATCTCAAGTTTGTATAGTGTTTTGACAATATTCATTTGAAGCCTCTCAATGTGATCAACATTCAACTTGTTGGAGCATATATCTCTGAAGAAATGAATGGTCTCTATGAGTACATCCCATATTCCCTTTGGCAACAAAATCACGAAAAGCTAATGGGATGAGTGTTTGCTTAAACACGTGGCAGTCATGACTCTTTATTCCATACAATCTACAGTCCTCTATATTAATCAGCCGTGATATGTTCAATGCATGTCCATCCAAAAAACATAGACTCTTAAGTCATTTGTAAACTAGCAGTTGTGTGTTTTTCTCTAACATGAAGCTTGCTCTTAGTTTTGTGACCCATGACTCATCATAAACCAACTCCATATTTTTACAATTACAGTATAAAGCTATATCCAATCCAGCCTTGATGTTGTCCTTTGTCTTCCCTTTCAAATTCATGACGATGTTGAAAATGTTCTCAAACATGTTCTTTTCGATGTGCATGACGTCAAGGTTATGGTAGAGCAGATTGGTCTTCCGATAAGGAAGCTCCTAAAATATACTTCGCTTTACCCAATTATGGGTCAAACCAAAACCAGGAAACTTTTGCTTACCTGATTGAAGGCCAAACACAATGTCACTGTACTCTGAGACAACATCATGCAATTCTTCATCAGAAAGATACGGGGATGCAACATCTTTTTCAAATCTGTCAATAAAGAAATCTTTTTTTATTCTTTTTGTACCTGTGATTAAATGGCAAGAAGCGACGGTGACAGTCAAAAAAAGAAGTTTTGCCTCTATTTGCTAGCATGATGCCTTGTTGTTTTCCATGCAGCATGGACATACGAGTTTCCCATACGTGCTCCAACTAGAAAGCATTCCATAAGCTGGAAAATCATTGATAGTCAACATAAAAGCCGCCCTCATAAGGAAATTTTGTTTCCTCAATATAGCATAAGTCAGAGCTCTAGAGGACCACAACAGCACCAACTCATC
Source organism: Populus ilicifolia (assembly GCA_015708895.1). Taxonomy (NCBI): domain Eukaryota; kingdom Viridiplantae; phylum Streptophyta; class Magnoliopsida; order Malpighiales; family Salicaceae; genus Populus; species Populus ilicifolia. The sequence continues at coordinate 6,025 of SRLM01002803.1, forward strand.
AATTAACGGTCGAAGACAAACATTTATATTCTATCCCAAGCTGCTTGGACTGGGTGTGACAGTAGATAAAAACATGAACTCCAACCTCATACACATTCTCGATAACAAGTTATAAATTGTAAGTATAACCGGCTAACGAGAATAGGGAGCAGCAAATGACCCAAATGGGTTTAATCTGTCAGTACATAACCCACGATGCACATTCCTTGATTCAGCTGAAAAGTGAGGATGAACATTATTAAAGCGTTTCCACACTTCGCTGTCAGAAAGATGAACCATCACTCCATCAACCGCATGGTGTGCTTGGTGCCATGTCATGTGCTCAATAGTCCTTGGTGACATGAATAACATTTGCAGTCTAAGTGTGATCAGGAAGTATCTAAGTTTTTTATATGCTACTAAAGTCTTTCCCCTGCCAGTACTAGGTTTTGTAATAGGAACGTTCGGATGTCATGCACTCGATCATCTCAGCATTTTCAAAGTAGTATAACATGCAGAAGTTAGGGCACATGTCAATTTTCTAGTATCCTAAACCGAGGGGTTTTATCATGGACTTCCTAATAGAGGTTCTCTTTTAGCCTGTTCTCTTCAAGTAAAATGCTTCTTTCCCATTCAATCATCTTCTCATACCTGGCCTCCGTTAACCTGTGCTCTGACTTGATGGTGAACACCTATGCTACGGCCAATAATTTAATATCGTTCGTGCAACCATTTCATAATAGGTCATCAGAATCTTTCAACAAATCAAAAAACCTAGCTGCATCTATATTAGGTTCTTCTTCTACGATTGGACATTGACTACCATTACCTTGATTCATTCTCATTGCATCCATAACCATGTTTCTGTAAGGATTAGTGTTATCATTCTCATTGCTAGCACTAGAAATAGACCCAACCACCGTTTCGTTCATTCTCCTCTCACTAACATATACTTCTCCATATGCATACCAACACTGATAATTCTCTATAAACCCTTTGTGTAAAAGATGCATCATTACAACATTTGAATGCAGATACTTTTTATTTTGACACATCCTGCATGGACACCTAATACCACCTCTAGTAAAATTTCTAAGAATAGATATTGTGAAATTAATAAAACCCTGAACCCCGTTACAATAATCCATCCTTCGCAATTCTTGGGGTGAATCTCGATACATCCATGAACGATCATCCATGATTTATATTGAATCTCTATAAAATTATGATGACATAATATATTAATTAACTAAGTTACATAAATAAACTTGCAAAAATATTACTTTACCTTGAGATTATCCAACAAGCCAATCACAACTTCTCATAAATATTAAAAATTCATTATCATTTATCAACATCCATATAAATTAAAATATATAAATTTATGGAGAAATTACCACTCCGCAATACCATTGACAAAACTTTAAACGGACCTAATAAGTAAGCTATTAATTATTTCAAAACAACACATGTACTTTGGTAGTTCCATAAAGTTTTAACAATGTACAAACAAATACAATCTTACAAAATCTAAAACAAACCATAACAGGTATAGAAGTATACATTCATATACTACAAGTTTGTTTGACAAATAACAATAAAACATATACATTTACTAAAAAAATAATAACATTGACATTTAATTAAATATTAAGATTTAAAAAGAAAGAATTACTTATAAAAATTGATAAAATCCATCGGTAAATTAGAACATGGATTCTGTGACCACAAAACTTCAAGAAATATAACTTGTTGTGCTGATATGAAGGAGATTTTTGTTTGGGGGGGATGGGGGGCTGGTTGTTTGCAGATGAGGAGAGCTGGGATTAGGAAGAAGAAGGAGAAATAGGGGAGGAGAGGGTTGGCGACGTATAGATATATTAACTTTTCCCGATGGTTTCACCGATAGAAAACTCATCGATGAAACCGTCGATGATTCTGATCGAACAATTGACACGTCACTGTTCAAATCTATCATTTCAAATCCATCAGCGAATCCGTCGGCAATATAAACGATAGTCACCGTAGGCCTGTCTTTTTGAATCCGTCAGTGATTCTGTCTGAAAAAATAACCCGCCAAAACCTGCACGTTAGCGACCCTTTTTTTACGACAATGACGTTTCTGTCTGTAATTCAGTCGGTAATTACCGATGAAAAATTGCCATCAGTGATTATCGATTGAATTATAGATGGAATATAATCGTCAATAATTTCAACCTCAAATTACCAATAGAATTATTCCATCAGTAAATCCATTGCTATTTAGCGAATTTCTAGTAGTAAATTATAACGGTCTTGGTCAACAGGCTGCATCCTTACCTAGATGCTTTTATTGGTCCACTTCAAAGCAGTTTCATTCCTGAATGTAATACAACACAGATAATGTCTTAATTGCTCAAGAAGTGCTGCCCTAGATGTATAAGACCAGAAGAAGGCATGGTTGCTTGGTTGCGAAGATTGATCTTGAAAAGGCCTATGACAGCCTAAATTAGGGTTTCTTGCAATCAATTTTGGAAGAGTTAGGGTTGTCATATAATTGTCTCAACTAAATAATACAAGTTGTTTATGTGAGATTTTAAGATATGATTTATATTATTTTCTAATATATTTTTTTAAGTAAAAGCTCTTTGAGGCTAAAATTTACACAAATCCACATTACCTTATACTTATTTTTTATCAAATAAATAGGGATAATAAGGTTAAAACTCATGACTGATTGATTATCAAAGTTTTAATATCATATAAAAGAATTATTTCAACCCAATAACTTAAGTTATTTAGGTGAGGTTTTATGATACGATTTATATTATTCTCTAATAAGGTAAGCATTATTAGATTGATTAAGGGGCGTTTGTTTGATGGAAAGTAGTTTTCTAGAAATCACTTTTGCTTTCTGTGTTTGTTTATTATTAGAAAAGTTGATCAACGAAAAATACTTTTCAGTCAAAGAAAAATGTGACTTGATTTTCAAGAAAAAGTTTTTCTTTTATTTTGGATGGAAAACACTTTTCAAAACTTATATAAAATTTAGAAATGTTATATTATTTACTAATTATATCAAATTTGATTCTCAAACTTTTGATATATATATATATATNTTTTTATATTTGTTATTTGCTTTTCCTTATAATTTTTTAATTAAAATTTTTTTATCTATCAAATTTGATTCTAATTCTTTTAATTGATATTTATTTTATTTGGAATAATTTATAAAATGGTAATTATTATTATTTTATTTTTTTCATCTTTTAATTTTTTTAATTTATTAGATTAGATCTTTATTATTTTAATTATTATTTATTTTATTTAAGATAATTTATAAAAATATTTTTTTCAATTTCATTCTTAGTTACCTTTTTAATTTATAAGACTTATTTAAAATTATTTTAATAAATTTAAAAAATAAAATATTAATAAGTTATTTTCCAGTTTTTTTATAATATAATCAAATACTAGAAAATATTTTCTAACTTGATTTTTATTATTTGATCGAACATCAAAAAATAATTTATTTTTTTAAATTTTTTTAAGTAAAGAAACAAACCTAAATTTTGTTTTCGGTCTCCAGCTATTAGCCTGAAAACACCTTCTTCTTATTTTTTTAAGCCATGGTTCGCATCGAGGAGACCCACTGTCTCCTTGTCTATTTGCGATGTGCATGAAAAAACTAGCATGCCTAATTTTTTTTTAAAAAAAAAGAATAAAAGTGACCGATAAAGCCTGGCAACCAGTTTATGTTTCCAAGGGAGATCCATGAATTTCTCATCTATTTTTTCGCGGATGATGTTCTCTTGGTTACAAGAGCAAGGCTCAAATGCGTACTCTCGTTAATATGTTACCAGCAGAAGAAGAAGAAGTCAGTCTTTTAAATTCAAATTACTAATGACAGTTGCAACATTCAACGCCCTATTTCATTTATGTTCCTTAGGGCACCGTTTCAATTAGCTAATAGGTTTCCTTTCAATTCGCTTTACACAACGTTTTACCAAGGACAAATTATTCTGTGTTCCTGTATGTTCCAGAGAGTAATTTCAGAAGAGCAGCTTGACTATATAATAGTAATAGACTGCCTGGCGGCATGAAAAAGAATGACAAATTGAATGTCAATCCTGGGGATCCAGGAGCTTAACAACTCTCTCTATCCTGCTAAGTGCTAACAACCTACTATATCATCCATTCCTGGACCTAGAGAGTAACTACTCTTCTTCCCACTCCCGTCAGCCAACTGCTGAATCAAATCCAGATTGGCACTATAATGATCGAACTCGTTACAGGTGATATCAGAGCAGACTATCCATGAGCTTTAACCATGACACCAGATATAAGGGAAACTGATTTCAAACGTCTTGAGGATTTCATAGACACACTCAAGCAAGAAAGTAGTCAGAAGTATGAGCAACTAGTAGATCTGCTAAAGGGATAAAATCTAAAACTGAACTATATTATTGAAACCCAGGGGGCTCGGATTAGTGATATCAAAAGCATGATGGATACATGGCACAACAAATAGAATTCACCATGCAAGTACTCTCTAAATCTCTAGTGGTTCTAGCCAAGGCGAGGCAAGGCAAGGAGAAACACACCAAAAACCTGGATGAAACAGATTCAAGAAACAATTGTGTTACATAAAGACAAAATCCCAGACTATAAGGCACACAAACCCAAACACTTTTTTTTTTTTTAATATTCAATGGAGAAACAAGGTGTTGCATAAAAATCCCATCTCGATTTTTCAACTACCATTTCTATGGTTGAAATGGAGGCCATAAGACGATGCACCATCCATTTTACTTCAAATAAGATGTTTAATATTATATTTAAATTATTAGTTGATTTTCTTATAGTTCTTAAATAACATTCAACTTTAACAATTTATTTTTAATTATTATATACGTCATATATATTCAAAAAACAAAAAATAAATTACTCATGCATGTTTAATGAAAACAATTTATATTCTTTTATTGTTTTGATAGATTTTTTAAATGCTTTTATCATATTATTTTACTTTTGTTTTTAATCACAAAAACAAATTGAGATATTATTTTTATATTGTTTCATTAAAGCTTACCCTCAAAATCATAATGTATTTTTATTTAAAAACCGTGAATACACTACAAGATTTTATAGTTTTACTGACGTACAAATTCCGTCGGTGTATGATTAGAAATTCGTTGGTGATTTTTTTACCGATGTCATCACCGACAGATTATATCCATTGGGTTACATTTCATCGATGATTCAACATTCTGTCACTATATCAATCGGCAAAACAAAAAAACCATTTGCTAATGGTTTTATAGATGAAATTTGCGCTAAAAAAAAGATTCCCACCTGAAATATACCGACAAATTTGTATTTCATCAGTGATATCATGATTTACCGTCGGACACTAACCATCAGTAAGGCTGTCGGTGAGTGTATGAAATACTGATTAAATATATTGTCTATAAATTTATTGGTAAGTATGACAGCTACTGTTAAATGCCAATAGAGTAATTGTGTTAGTAAGTCAGTCGGTGAGTGTTTAAATTATCGATCGAATAAATCCATCGGTAAAATCCTTGGTAATTGTTTTTTTTTCTAAATTTGTTTTTTAAAAATTTGTAGGATATAAAATATAAAACTATATAAATTAATTGTAATACAAACCAATTATGTAAATAAAATTTATATTAAACAAAAAAAATAAAGTTAAATAATATTCATTACAAACTGAATATGTTTAAAAAAAATATTAAATGAAGTTTTAAAGTTAAATAATGTTTATTACAAATTAATATAAAGGTGGAGCTGGAAGAGGAGGAAGAGATCCTAAAGGAGGCTGGTGGTTATACAGCTAAAAAGGATTAGGTGCACATGTTCCACTATTTGCCATGTTCATAACCATTTCGTGAAGCTATTTGTAAGCCACTTTTTGTTGTGCTTGAGACGCTTTAAGTTGCGTGTACTACGCTGATAGGTGGTCGTATTTCTCGATAAGCTGAGTCGTGTGTTGCTGTAAGGCCTTGAACTCCTTAGATTTGAGGCTTGATATTGATTGGGAGCTCCTAACAGTTGAAACACTATGAGTCGACCGCAAGTTGTCAGTTGTAGTGTTGAAGAGCCTGTAAACCTGATTTTTATCGGGTCCACCTGATGAGCCAACCTCCATCCATAAATCTAGATCGGATTTCAGATGGTTCAAAATATCATTCCTGTATCTCTCCCTCAACCAATTATTATAGGTCTCTTGAAAAAAAAAAGAGTAATCATCATATTCAATTTAATAAAAATAATAACTTACAAAATAAAATGGATAAACAAACATACCATAAAATATTGTGCACGGTTATCAACGAACTATTGCACCCTCTTCTGGCGATCTTGAATCCACACATATGTCTCCACAAACAGCTACATCGGGCTTGGCTCACATCCAAGAGACATAGCCTATAATGAAAAAAAATATATTAACAACAACTGAATTTAATGATATATTTCATTTAAATTAATCTTACCATCTGTTTCGCATGTGCAGCAAACAAAACAGAGCCGCCAGTGTTTGTTGTCACTCAGCTATGAATTGGCCGATTCCGGTTGCCAGCACCAGACTGTGAGCGTCATGTGAACCGCTCAGACATCACGTGCTCAATATAGTGCGGCCATATATCTTTTAGGATGTATATCAGTTTGAAATCCCTTCAAACCGCAACATCATTCCAGCTTTGGAAACCCCTATCCCTCGCGACTTTTTTTGCCTTTTTTTGTACTTCATACCAAAAATCACGCAACCTACTTCACGCAACCAAAAATTACATTTTGAAACATAAATTTTTGTCTAAAAAAATCTTGTATTGTTTTTTATCTTACCTAGTTGCCGCATGATTTTCCCATGCCCTCCTCACAACAATGTTATACTCACTATCCCAGCAAAATTTATACTGTGTATAAATGAACAAGTTCAAATAAAAATAATAATAATAATTTATTTACAATTATATTAATAAGCTAAAAATTATAAATTAATACCAACCTCATACCTATTAAACCATGCATTGATTTGAGGCATCCATTCAGGATACTTGAATATCTGACTCCATTGAAACAATGGAATCTCCATCGATGATTTAAACGCTAGTGATATTACTCTGATGGCTTCAATGTTTGTGAACCTAAAAATAAATGTAATAAATTCAATAGTGATTATTTCATAAATTATGTTGTAATTAAAAAAAACTAAAACCTTAACAAACTTACATTGAAAGATCATCCTTCCACTATGCCTCATACTGGTGGGTACATTGATTCCGCTATGAAGGTATGTTGCCTCTGTGTTGTGAAGTAGTGCTGGAAGAGGCAACATCAGTTGATGGCGCAGGTGGTGTAGATGCCTCTTCTTGAGAGGCACCTAAGAAAATATCATCATCGCTGCTAAATGAACTAGCTGCAACCATACATGAGTGACCAGCTCTAGTTTTTGTTTTACGCATCTACATAATTTTATATTAATAATTATATAATTAAATTCAAATGTTAAAAAAAATTCAACAACACCTCCTCTATACTGCATACTATCTAAATCCACAAACCTGCACATATTAACAATAGCCACAACCAATTTACCCAATCTATATTAATTATTCCAACATATTCAATTCCTAATCCTAAGGTAAATTCAACATTAAAAATTACAATTCAATAAAGCATTCAATAATTATGCAAATACAACAAAACAATAAATTAAAAAAAAACTCTAGAATAACAATCAAAATAAATGGAAAAAATTAAACCCAAATCATGCAATAATAAAGTAAAATTAATAATTATTCCAACATATTCAATTACTAATCCTAAGATAAATTCAACATTAAGAATTACAATTCAACAAATTATTCAATAATTATGCGAATACAACAAAATAATAAATTAAAAAAATCCATTAAAGTTAATTATATGGTAAATTCAAAATTAATAATAAATATTCAATAAATTAACTAATAATAATTATGCCAAAACAACAATAAAAAATATTCATTAAATTAAAAAAAAAACTATAGACTTTAGCAATGAATTATGCAAAAAAAAAAACTATAGACTTTATCTACATTACAAAAAATACACCAAAACAAAAAACATAACAAAAAAATAGCAAAAAAGAAAACCCATTAAAGTAAAATGAAAAAGAAGAAATACTAACCTTTTAAATTGATGGAGATTCACAACAAAAAATGCTAGAGATTGCCAATGAAGAACGGAGAGCAGCATAGAGAGGAAAAGAATGGTGAAAAATTGAGGAGGAAAAAAATGAACTGAAGAGGCGGCCGGGGGCACTTATATTCTAGTTTTATGGACAGATTTACCAACGAATACAAAATTAATTATTATTTTAATTTATTCTATTGGTGAGGTGTTGAAAATCCATCTGTAAATTTTAAATTTTGCACCAAATGTTTTAATGTCCCTTCATATTTTTCGTGGTCTGTTGGTAAATTTGTCAGCAATATAACATGGTCAGAGATGCATTTAAAGCACAATGCTTTGAAATGCACGAGGTTCGTCGGTAAGTTTGTCAGTAAAATTAATCCACCGCTAATGTGCCAACAGATATAAATCTGACGGTGTTGCGGTCAGTGATGTGGTGACATTTCAAGTAATTATTTCATGTTATAAAATATATCATTTATGATCAATAATTATTTCAAGTAATTATTCTGTAATTGTGGCATTTCAATTAATTATTTCAAGTAATGAATATTTTATGTTTCAAAGTATATCATCTATAATCTGAATTATATGAAAAAAAGTATTTTTCATAGGGCTTCATTTTGGTAGTTAGTCATAATTTTCTTCTTCATCGTCATCAATTGAATTTTCATCACTTTCATCGCAATCTTTAATATGAATATCATCTTCTTCATTGATATTTGCTTGTCCGCTAAAGCTCAAAACAAAATTCATCTCCTTTGCGTTAACATCAACAAGACTATCATCGAAAACTCGAAAATTTAAATTTTCTTCCAATTAAATAGAAGGAGCAACTTGATATGGTTCAACTACCTCACTAACTTGAAAGATTTCATCTCGCACACTTGTGTCTTCGTTCTCATCTTGAACACCTCGACACGACCCTCGGGTTTCATTTTTAAAACTGACAACCAATCCACTTTTGATTGATCCTTTCTAAATAAAGGGGTGTATGTGTAATAAACTTGTTGATATTGTTTTGTGAGAACAAAGACATCGCTTATATTGTGGAGTTTAGCTTTTGAGTTGATTTCGACTAGACCATAGTGTGGATCAACTCTGATTTCTCTGTCAGTCGTCTCATACTAATAGGATTTGAATAAAAACACTCTATTCTGCTCATTATGATATTGTAGTTCAACGACCTTTTCTAATCTACCATAGTAGTTAACTTCTAACTTACTACTAGTGGATCCCTCCACACAAACATCGTTGTTGTATGTCTTTCTTCCTTGCCCGTATTCTTTAGTATGGAAAACATATCCATTGACAAAATACTCATTGTAGCACTTACATTTTCTTTCAGGCCCTAGGCTTAGTGAAGACAATGACTTAGGTGCACTCCTTCCCATTTGATAAACCTTGTATATAATGTACATTAATAAACAATAAATGAACGAGAATCTCATAATGACATGCATATGTATAGTAATTTTACAAGTTAGAATGAGTTTTTGATGCTGCTTACATGTGTTCTGAACCACATAACAAACTACTCATCTTGTAATTGAAAGATCTAGGATTCGGTCAGTTATGAGTTCTTGGAGAGCAAATATTATCAATGTTGCCTGCAAGTGATAATGAGTGAATGATATTACAATATATAATTAATATTATATTACTAACAAAGTTTAATTAGTATAAACTTTCCGAATAAAAGGTCTCAGCTCATTATAGTTAAATAGAACGTAGTTGTGTGCTTGTTTGAACTCTATTTTTGAAAAATATCTTCCTCTTACGGCATTTTTAGGTGTGGGTCGTCAAGTATTGGAGAATATTGACATGTTCTTACTGGAAGGCACTTCACCGCCATCATCATACCCAAGAATGTGATTGATTCTCGTTCTCAGATGAGGTTCAAAATAGTACGAGATAAATGTTGAGATCTCCTCAACAATATAGGCCTCACATATCGAAGCCTCAACATGTTGAAATCTCTTCAACATGTGTCTTGTTCTTAACCTTTTTCTTAAGATTAAACAAGTACCTGCATTGAAATATTAATCAAGTATTTTTAATTAAGAAAAACATATAAAATACTTTTATATATGACTTACATTGCAACTGTAATATCTAACCGTTCGAATGGGTACATCCATCTATATTAGACCGGTCCTCTAGCTTTTGCCTTAAATGGTAGATGTAGAGGAAGATGCTCTATTGAGTCAAAAAATAATGGAGGGAATATCATCTCAAGTTTGCATAGTATTTCGACGATATTCATCTGAAGCCTCTCAATATGATCAACATTCAACTTGCTGGAGCACATATCTCTAAAGAAATGACTAGTCTCCGTGAGTGCATCCCCTATTTTCTTTGGCAACAAATCATAAAAAGCTAATGTGATGAGTGTTTGTATAAACACATGGCAGTCATGACTCTTCATTCCATACAATCTACAGTCCTCTATATTAACCAGTCGTGATATGTTCGATGCATGTCCATCCGAAAAACACAGACTCTTAAGCCATTTGTAGACTAGCAGTTGTGTGGTTTTCTCTAACACGAAGCTTGCTCTTGGTTTTACAACCCGTAACTCATCATAAACCAATTCTATATTTTTACGGTTACAGTATAAAGCTATATCCAATCTAGCCATGATGTTGTCCTTTATCTTTCCTTTCACATCCATGACGGTATTGAAAATATCCTCAAACATGTTCTTTTCGATGTGCATGATGTCAAGGTTATGGCGGAGCAGATTGATCTTCCAATAAGAAAGCTCCCAAAAGATACTTCGCTTTACCCAATTATAAGTCAAACCGAAACCAGGGAACTTTTGCTTACCTAATTGAAGGCCAAACACAATGTCACTGTACTCTGAGACAACATCATGCAATTCTTCACCAGAAAGATGCGGGGATGCAAAATTCTTTTCAACTTTGCTAATAAAAAAATCTTTTATGTTCTTTCTGTACCTATAATTAAGTGGCAAAAAGCGACAATGATAGTAAAAAAAAAGAAGCTTTGCCTCTATTTGCTAGCATGAATGCCTTGTTGTTTTTCATGCAGTATGGACATATGAGTTTCCCATGCGTGCTCCAACTAGAAAGCATTCCATAAGCTGGAAAATCATTGATAATCCATATTGAAGCTGCCCTCATAAGAAAATTTTGTTTCCTTGATATATCATACGTTAGAGCTCTAGAGGACCACAACTGCGCCAACTTATTAATCAATGGTCGAAGATAAACATCTATATTCTATCCCGGGTTGCTTTGACCGGGTATGACAGTAGATAAAAACATGAACTCTGGCCTCATACACATTCCCAGACGCAAATTATAAACTATGAGTATGACTGGCCAACGAGAATAGGGAGTAGTAAATGACCCAAATAGGTTGAATCTGTCTATACATAACGCAAGACGCACATTCCTTGATTCAGCTGAAAAGCGAGGATGAACACTATTAAAGCATTTCCACACTTTGCAGTCAGAAGGATGAACCATCACTCCATCAACCGCATGGTGTGCTTGGTGCCATGTCAGGTGCTCAGCAGTCCTTGGTGACATAAATAACCTCTACAGTCTAGGTGTGATCGGGAAGTATCTAAGTTTTTTATATGTCACTAGAGTCTTTCCCCTGCCAGTTCTAGGTTTGTAATGGGAATGCCAGCATGTCATGCACTCGATCATCTAAGCATTTTCAAGGTAGTATAACATGAAAAAGTTAGGGCACATGTCAATTTTCTAGTATCCTAAACTGAGGGGTTTTATCATAGACTTTGTAGCATAGAGGTTCTCTTTCAGCCTGTTCTCTTCAGGTAAAATGCTTCTTGCCCGTTCAATAATCTTGTCATACCCAGCCTCACTCAACCTGCGCTCTGACTTGATGGTGAACACCTGTGCAACAGCCGATAATTTACTATGTTTCTTGCAACCATCCTATAATGGTTCGTTAGAATCTTTCAACAAATCAAAAAACCTAGCTGCATTTACATTAGGTTCTTTTTCTATTATTAGACATTGAATGACATTACCTTGATTCATTCTCATTGCATCCATAACCATGTTTCTGTAAGGATTAGTGTTGTGTCATTCTTGTTGCTAGCACTAGAAGTAGACCTAACCATCGTTTCGTCCATTCTCCTCTCACTAACATATATTTCTCATGTGCGTACCAATACTGGTAATTCTCCATAAATCCTTTTGTGTAGAAAATGCATCATTACAATATCTGGATGCAGATACTTTTTATTTTGACACTTCCTACATGGACACCTAATACCACCTCTAATAAAATTTCTAAGAATAGATGTTGTGAAATTAATAAAACCCTAAACCCCGTTACAATAATCCATCCTTCGCAATCCTTGGGGTGAATCTCTATACATCCATGAACGATCATCCATGATTTATATCAAACCTCTATAAAATTATGATGAGATAATGTATTAATTAACTAAGTTAGGTAAATAAATTTGCAAAAATATTACTTTACCTTGAGATTATCCAACAAACCAATCATAACTTCTCATAAATATTAAATATTCATTATCATTTATCAACATTCATACAAATTAAAATATATAAATTTATAAAAATTACCACTCCGCAATATCATTGACAAAACTTTAAACGGACTCAATAAGTAAGCTATTAATTATTTCAAAACAGCATATGTACTTTGATAGTTCCATATAGTTTAAACAATTTACATATAAATACAATCTTACAAAATCTAAAACAAACCATAACAGGTATAGAAGTATATGTTCATACACTACATGTTTGTTTGACAAATAACAATAAAACATATACATTTACTAACAAAATACATATACTAAGAAAATAATAAAATTGATATTTAATTAAATATTAAGATTTAAAAAGAAAGAATTACTTACAAAAATTGATAAAATTCATTGGTAAATAAGAACATGGATGTTGTGACCACAAAACGTGAAGAAATATAACTTGTTATGATGATATGAGGGAGATTTTTGTTTGGGGGGATGGGGGGCTGATTGTTTGCAGATGGGGAGAGTTGGGATTAGGAAGAAGAAGGAGAAATAGAGGAGGAGAGGGTCGGCAGCGTGTACATATATTAACTTTTTCCAATAATTTCACCAACAAAAAAATTCATCGGTGAAACCATCGATGATTCTAATGGAACAATCGACACGCCACTATACAGGTCTGCCATTTCAAATCTGTCGGCAATATAAACGGTGGTCACTGTACGAGCTATTTTTTTGAATTCATTGGTGATTCCGTCTTAAAAAATAACTCACCAAAACCTCCATGTCAGCGAGCCCTTTTTTTATGACGAAAATGTTTTCGTCATAAAAAAAAGGGTTGTTGACATGGAGGTTTTGGTTCCGTTAGTAGTTACCGACTAAATTACGAATGAATTATAATCATCGATAATTTCAACCTCAAATTACCAACAGAAATATTCCATAGGTGAATTCATTACTATTTAGCGAATTTCTGGTAGTGATACAAATAAAATAAATTATTTTGTTAAAACAAGTTTTAATTGATACATGTTTTCTTGATCATAATCAATTTTTGCTTAAAATAATTACCTGATTAAGAAAAATCAGTTTTTTTTATTGGAAATATATGCATTTTTCTTTTTGGTTCAAATCATTACATTTTGCTTGATTTTATCAATGAAATATGATACTATAGAAAAAACCATTTTATTGTAGAAACAAAACAAATTACATGAATTAGACATGTTTTGAAAAAAATACATTTCTACTTTATGATTTTGTTTGTTATGTTTCATGTGAATTTTAATTTTTAATATTTTATTATTAAATAAAAATTAAATTCTAAAAAGTTAAGTTATTAAAACTAGCCACCTTCATGATTTAAATTATAATTTGGGCAAATTAATCTGGTTTAACTCTAATTAATGTAAAATGTTTATATTTTATTTTTTTAAAAGAAATATTAAGTTGATTTTTCCTTTTATTTTTTTGAAAATTGATTTTTGACCACAAGCTGCATGTGGAAACACTTGTTTTTAACATTTAAAAGATTATCCAAACATTAAAATTTAATAAAATAAATGCATATATTTAATAGAATAGATTAGTGGAGCCAAAACACGAGAGTGCATGCCGTTTCTTGCAAGGAGGGCTTTTTTTTTTTTCATGAAACACAATCCATGAAGGATAACATGAGCCAACAAATGCTTAAAAATTTCTTAACGCTAACCACAAACTAAGTTGTGGAGTTGAGAAACAGATGTATATGAAGATATTTGATCACGAGTTGTAGGGAGCTCTTTAATTTCTTAAAAAACCATTGTTTTTAGAAAATACAAAGAGGATAATATAATTTTATTTTTATAAAATTATTTTTTATTTAATTATATAATAAAAAAAGATAATCAAAATAAAAATCAAATATAATTAAAAGAATGGTTATGATGGCCTTCTAAAAAAATGCTTGCTAATATTAAAAAAAAATTTCTATAATCTTATTTGAAAATAAAGTAAATTTTAAATATTTAATAAAATGAAATATAAAATATATTCTTAATTTATTTCATAATTTAATATATTTTAACTTGACTAATTCTTAAGAAATTTAATTGAAATTGTTGGAAAATCATTAAAAAAACCTAAGTGTGTTGGCCTAAGCTCTTTTTTTTTCTGGTTCCTTTTCAATTGAAAAAAATAATATTTTTTAAAGCATCCTCGATAAAAAAAAAGTTGTGTTGTCATTAAATTAAACAAATAATATTTGTTTTTTATTTTTTTAGATAAAAAATCCCCGATAAAGATAAAAAATAGTTATGTTGTCTGCATGTCAAGTTTTCAACATCAAAGATGTGGCCATAACTTTGGGCAAGAGTTTCACTTAAAATACCTAAAAACAACCCTTATATTATCCTAATAAACCAATTTCTTAACTTAAAAAATAAAATCAAATTAAAAAAAATATTGCTTTCAACCTTGATTATTTTTTTCAACTATATAGAAGGATAAAAATATTTTAATAACACTCTTTTCATCAAGATAAATATTTTCATATTAAATTTGACTATTTTTTTCAATAAAGACTAACTAAAATCACCTCCTTTTCTTTCCTCATTTTTTTTGCCCACTATTCTCTCTCTCTTCTTTCTTACAAACTCATAAATGAAAATTTATTCAAAATAAAGTTTCGAGCTAATTAAAACATGTAATTGTTAAACTAAAAGGATAAAAAAAAAGAAATTATAAAAAATCTTAGGGCTGCCGTTTTATCTAACATTCAACTGTGATTCCCTCAATTTTATTTTTATTGTTTTCCTCATTCCTTTTATTATTTTTATTTTAATGTTAATGTTAATTTAATATATATGCGTGTGTCCGCTTATGCCGGGTGACCCAGACAACACAGTAATGCTCTGGACCGTCCAAGCTGCACTGTACAGTAAAAGAAAAGACTTGGTGGACATTTGCTTAAATTTATGTACTTTCGTGCATGAATCGAAGTTCTCATGGTGTGTGTCCTCTTCTTTCCGGGCAGAGAATGACCTCTTCTGACTCAGAAGAACAAGAAATCGCACGAGCAGCGATTGATACACCATTACTCAGCACGTTATTCCTTGCGGAGTGGTGGGAAAAAAAGGTAGATTTGGCACGAACTTTAATGGGACATTAATAACGGAGACAATTGAAATTGAGTTTCTATACTGTCTTTACCGATGCTCAATGCTCCCCAAACTTTCATAGACATTCATTAGCAAGCAATTTGTTTTTTTTTTTTTTTTTTNTTTTTTTTTTTTATAGGAGAAAGCATTCCCCAAACATTTGCTTTCTAGTTTTGCTGATTATATATCTCTTTCTTTCTGGGAAAGGAAATTCACATCTCTACAGTATTTTTTAATTATTTTTTTAAAAATTTGAGTAAATTTTATTTTTTAAAAAATATATTTTATAAATACAAGTGAGCGAGTAAAATTTTAATTATTTCAAACTTTTATAAAAAAGATATATATTCTGAATCACACGCAGTGTTACTTCAAAACTTAATTATTCTTTACACACAAATATACAAAGATTATTATTTAACATGTTTTTGTTATTATTTTAAATTAGCTAGAAAAAAAATATTATTTAAACCCGTTGGTATTTAAGTTTGAATAATTTCGTATAGAGTTTAAAAAATTTGATTACATTGGCGAGTGTATATATTTTCTTCACGTATGTTTTGATTGCTGGCATATATTATAAATATCGACATCCGAAAATATATAAGAAAGCTTGCGAGCACAAAGGGAGTTGAAAGTAAGCGGAAGATCATCAGGTTATAGAGTACACCAATTAATTTTTCTGTTTTACATTGTGATTGCTATTAATAGAGGAAAAAAGAGAATCGGTTTGCTGGTCGTTATCCCACTTTTTTCTGCGGTGCTGCTCTCTAAACTTGAGCTGAATCAGGCTCAGAGAGAGAGCTCCCAACAATGGCCAAGCATGAAAGCAGGAATGTTACAAAAACATTTCATGCTTCTAAAACCCGGAAGGCAAAGAGCCAATGTCGTGCCTCTCCTAGCGGCCTCATCATTCACTTAGATACTCTCTAATATTTCCTAATTAACCCATATATTTAGGCACAACAAACTTGCAAAATCTTGCTCTTTATATACCTTGTTGCCCCATAAGGGATCTAGCATAACATTTTTAACATATCGAGAGATAGAAATTATATATCAAAGGTTGTGCCAACTTGTTTTTTAGTAGTTTGTTTTCGCCAGCATATATAATGGCATCGCCATTGAAATCTATCTTAGCAACGTTGCTGCTTTTAGCCATTGCATTGCCTGATTGCCAGGCAAAATCTAAACCTTCCCTCCTAGGAAAGCAAGCCATTCACCATGCAATTGGACGCCAAGCCTACCACATTGAACTTCCCAAACGCCATAAACCAAAGTTCCGGCCAGGCCCATGGAAGAAAGCTCATGCAACTTTCTATGAAGGCGGCTCAGGAACATTTGGTATTGATGCCTTCTTTTCCCTTTTTCCTATATTTTTACCAGACTTTACAAGTGATCGATGATCTTGCTTGCCTTACAAAACGACCAAATCCAACTTCCAATATGAAAAAAAGAAAAGAAATGGACTTTTCTTTAGCTAAAATTTCATTCAATACTGTGAGGCTGCCTGCCAAGAGCAGTATGAGAACATTTTTCTATATTTTCATAAAAAAATGGATTTTAGGGGAAAAACAAATCATGTCCTCACGCTTCTGACGACATTAATTGTAACTACAACTAGATTATTTTCTTTGTTCCTGGACTAACTTACAAAAAAAAACATTTTTGTTCAGGGGGAGCCTGCAATTACAAAGATGTTGCAGGCGAAGGCTATGGCATGAACACTGTTGCACTGAGCAGTGTTTTGTTCAGAAATGGACAAGCTTGTGGTGCTTGTTTCGAAATCAAGTGCACTGATAGCCCTCAATGGTGCAGGCTAGGGCAGCCATCTCTCTTTGTCACGGCAACTGATCATTGCCCACCAAATCCATCCCTCCCAAATGACAATGGAGGCTGGTGCAATGTGCCACGTGAGCATTTCGATATAGCCAAGCCTGTATTTAGTCGGCTTGCTGGGTACAAGGCCGGCATTATTCCAATCCAATATCGCAGGTCACATGACTTTTCAACCTTTTCCCATTTAGAAAAATTATAACATTTAGTTGGCCAACTAGGATGCTTGGGTTGAGTTTCTTAATTAAAAGGATTCATTTTCTCTGCAGGCTTCCATGCAAAAAGCAAGGAGGTATTAGATTCACTATATCGGGCAATCGTTGGTTCTATCAGGTCATTGTGTGGAATGTAGGGGGAGCTGGAGATGTTGTTCGTGTTCAAGTGAAGGGTGATGACAAGCTCAAGTGGACGCAAATGGAACGAGATTGGGGGGCAACTTGGAAAACCAGTGCTATTTTGCTTGGAGAGTCGCTATCCTTTCGTGTTAGAGCAAGCGATGAGAGATACTCGACTTCATGGCATGTTACCCCTAAAAACTGGCAATTTGGTCAGACATACGAGGGCAAGAACTTCAAATAGCGTGCAAAAAGTATTTCGGAAGGGAAGATATTTGTGTCCTGATTGCTAAATAAGTAAAGTTTGCAGGCCATGGACTCACATCTGGCTTTATAATAACAGAATCAATAGAATTCAGCTTCAGCATATAGGGTAGATTTATTTATATTAACGGCCATTGTAGTGATACTGACTGCAGAAGAGAATAGCGATCCAACTGGCATCAATTGTGTTTACAAGACAATATGAAAGTTTTTTTTATTAGCTTTGTTATCCGCAAAGTTTCCCATCCCTTTTCTGTATGTTCTTCAAGTTCTCCATTTGTTACAATAATCTTTATGTTTCCCAGTATCATCATCATCGCTACATCATCCTCCGCATTCTTAATCAAACATAAGCTAGACTTGATACAATGTTGTCTTGGGTAAACCTCTTCTTTTCCAGGCATATACATGATGAAAGATAATTAGTATTTAAAAATATATTTTTATTAATATTTTATATTATTATTTTACACTTAAAGTATCAATATCTCTTTAACTAAAATATGTTTTATAATAACATATCTAATAATATAAAATACCTTTAATTTGTTATAAATATTTATTTTAAATGCAGTCCTATCATATAAATAAAAGGACTGATTGATAAACTTAGTAACTAAAATTAAAAGGACAAAGAGATGACCAAACTTAAAAAAAAAATGTTGGTGTAGTCCAAACCGGAATATTGTTCAGTTATTGGGTCATATCTGGAGTTGTAGATCTCAGATTTAAGTTTACTTTATATGGATGGAAAGGTAAGATATAGGTTTACAACTTTCATATAGAGCCCAAGATTTAAAAGGTCATTATCAAGTTCAAATTGTAGTAACAACAAAAAAGTCTAAATTTTTCCTACAGCCTGTATACTGTTCAGTGTTTGGTTAATATTTGGAGTTCTAGAAGCCAAATGACCTTAATTTTTTTCCCGAAAAGCTGAGAGAAATTTCTACAATTTTCATGTTTTTAAATGATTCAAATTCTGACGTTATCAATGATATTTTGAGTAAACAAAAGAAGATAAAGATTGTCACCAAGTCAAGAGTCGGTCACCCACTTTTTAATTAGTTATCAAATCAATAGTTTCTAATTTTGGCCTATAAAAGGAGGCAATTGCCATGCATTTAGACATCTTAGTTTCCAGATCAAGATCATGCTCTTGCTTTCTCTCTTTGTATTTTTTGTATTGCTTATGTTTTGCTTTTATTAATATCAAGTTTATACCTTTCATTTTCATTCCTTTATTTAGTTAACTTTTATCTTATTTATGTTCTTATTTTATTTATTTATTTATTTTTCTTTCTTTCATTATATTTAACTAAGTTTATGATGTCAAGGTGAAAAGGTTATACTAATGGTGTAAGAATAAGTATAGTGTAAACATAATATGGACTTTAATGTTTGATATTAACATGTTTTGTTTTTGTTATCTTGTTCACTCTTTAATACTTTGCTTGTTAAATGACTAATCTTGATTTATGTTGTATAACACTTGGTACAACAAATGCTTGACACTTTTATAGCTCATACTATATGGTATAATCTACACTTGAGCTATGAAAAGAACTTGATTTGTTATTAACATAAGTTATAATTATGAATGTCTGACAAGATTTACAAGTATTAACATTAATCGACTAAGATAACTAATGTAATCATGTTAACAATTTATAATCTGATTGAAACCTCTTTTATATGTGGTTTCAAATTCAATAATAAGAGTTTATACTATACTTGTTTGACATACCATTAGTAGATCCTCTAACCATGTTATTTATTGTTATCATTGTTTAATCCTTGCGTTAATCTTCTATCTCAAAGTTCTCATCAACTTCTTTATTATTATTGTTGTTGTTGTTGTTATTGTCACTATTGTTGTTATTGTATTATTGTTATCTATAATTTATACAATTAACCTTTTTGTGGTTCGACTCCAATCTTGCTAGGTTATTTATTACTCCAACACTCCTGCACTTAGAAGAAGACATCAATCTTTTGGCCATATCAAGTTCTTGAAGCAATTGTCGGAAAGGTAAGTTGTATAAATTATAATATTTATGTTCTTTTCTTTTTTCACATTTTTTTATATAACTTTATTTCTTTTATTTTTTCTCCTTTTGTTTTCTTCTTCTTTTTATTCTATTCCAACACATGTATGAGAGTGTGGTCACGTATATTAAGTGGTAGACTTTATAGGGTATCCTCATCATTTTCAAAAAAAAATATGCCCGAAGAAAATAATCAATCACTTCATAACTAGAATAATCATGTTAAAACACTTAAAAACCATATGAATCCCACAAGAACAAGTGTACCATCAAGTATAGTTTGCTTCCCTAATGCATCTTATTTCAATTTTAAGCTAGGCATATTCAATTTTTACCTTCTTTTCATGGCTTAGATTTGGAAAATCCATACTTGTATTTAAGAGAATTTGAGGAGGTCTGTAACTCATATAATGATTCAAATTGAAGCATGAATACCATAAGATTAAAGTTTTTTTTCTTTTTCATTAAAAATAAAGCTAAAACATGACTATAAAATTTAAGACCTGGATCATTCGTGCTTGAGATGAAATGCAGCAATAGTTTTTAAAGAAGTTTTTTCAATGTCATTGAACAAACTCTTTCAAAAGACAAATCACAAATTTCACTTAAAATCTTTTAGTCGTGTCAGGAGACATCCAAAATGAAGTAGAATTATAAACTAAGCAATTGATGAAAGAACAAAATGAAATAGCATGGTCACCATATTTCTAACACCATCTCAATCCAAAACATGGTCGAAATGAATATGATTAGTACTCAAAAGTGCATTTTTATCATGGTTTTATATCATCATTTTGCACTTAAAGTATCAATAACTCCTTAACTAAAGTACGTTTTATAATAATTTATATAATGATATAAGATACCTTTAATTTGTGGTAAATGTCCATTTTAAATGCAGGCCTATCACATAAATGAAAGGATTGATTGATGACTTTAAGAATTTCAATTGCAAAGGCAAAGAGATGATCAAACTTAGAAAAGAGATGTCAGTGCAATCCAAACCGGAACACTGTTCGGTAATTGGGTCATATCTGGAGCTATAGATCTCAGATTTAGGTCTACTTTATATGGATGGAAAGGTAAGACATAGGCCTACAACTTTCATATGGAGCCCAAGATCTAAAAAGGCCATTTTCAAGTCCAAATTATTGCAACAACAAAGAAGCCCGAATCTGTCCTCCAGCCCGAGCACTGTTCAGTATTTTGGCCATATCTAGAGTTCTAGAAGTCGAAATGAGCTGAAGTTTTTACACAAGAAAGCTGAGATAATTGCCTAGAACTTTTATGTTTTCAAGTGGCTCTAATGTTGACGTCATCAATGACGTTTTGAGCAGACAAGAGAAGATAAGG
>SRLM01002811.1:0-16714 GCA_015708895.1 Populus ilicifolia
GTAAAATAAGAGACTTAATGATACTTTTGATGCACAATCATTAATTTTGCAAGAATATTTTTAAAATCTGTCATGTTTTGAGCAAGTTGAGTATTGATTGTCTCTTGCTTTTCAATGAATGCATACAATGTTTCCTCAAGATTTCTTCTAGGAGGTGGAGCATCAAGAAGTGTATATCCATGAGATTTTTGAAAATTATGGTGTGCTTGAAACGGTGGTTATGAAGTTTGTGCATTGTTGTTCTCACTCTTCCAACTAAAATTTGGGTGATTTCTCCAACCAGGGTTGTATATTTATGAGTATGGGTTATGGTTGACCCTTTGGAAACTATTTAAAGAATGAGCTTGTTCATGGAGACATTCCTTAAAAGAAGGCAAGGTTGGACAGTTATTGGTTGAGTGTTCATTTATTTCACATATTGGACATGTAATGTTTTCAACAGATTTTAATTGACCACTCCTTTTCAATTCTAGTGCCTCAACTTTTCTAGCTAAAGATGTGAACTTGGCTTGAAGGTCATGATCTTCCCTAAGGTTGTACATACCTCCACTAAATGTATGAGGTTGAGTTTACTCGGTGCCTCATAAGTACCCGCGGTGTCCCAATTTTGAGCATTTTCAGCTAACAAGTCTAAGTACTCCATTGCTTCATCAAGGTCTTTATCTTTAAAAGTTTCATTGCACATCAATTCAACCATTTGCCTATCTTTAGGTGTTAACCCTTCATAAAAATGTGAAGTCAATCTCCATGTTTCAAAACCATGATGAGGGCAAGTACTAAGTAAGTTTTGATACCTATCCCAAAATTGGTAAAATGTTTCTTCTAGTTTTTGAGTGAAAGTGGTGATTTGTCTTTTGAAAGAGTTTGTTCTATGAGATGGGAAAAACTTCTTTACAAACTGTTGTTGAATTTCATCCCAAGTACAAATGGAACATGGCCTTAAATTTTATAGCCATGTTTTAGCTTTATCTTTTAATGAAAAAGAAAAAAGCTTTAATTTAATGGTGTTCATGCTACAATTTACATTATTATATGTGTTGCAGGCCTCCTTAAATTCCCTTAAATGCAAGTATGGATTTTTTAATTCTAAACTATGAAAAAAAGGTAAAAGTTGAATAATGTCTGGCTTAAAATTAAAATGAGATGCATCGGGAGTAAAAACTATGCATGATGGTGCACTTATTCTTGTTGGATTCATGTGGTCTCTAAGTATTCTAGCACGGTTATTCTCGTTATTCTCATTATGAAGTGATTGATTATCTTCTTCAGCTATATTTTCTGAAAATGATGAAGATACCCTACAAAGTCTACCACTTAATGTACGTGACCACACTCTCATGCACGTGTAGGAATAGAATAAATGAAAAAAAAACAAAAGAAGAAGAAACAAGAGAAAAGAAACAAAGTTATATACAAGAAAAGTGAAAAAAGAAAATAATACACTAAAAATTATAATTTATACAAAACTTATCTTCCCGGCAACGGCGCCAAAAACTTGACACGATGAAAAGATTGATGTCTTCTCCCAAGTGCAGGAGTGTCGAAGTAATAAATAACCTAGCAAGACCAGGGTCGAACCATAGGAAGGTTAATTATACAAATTATAAACAACAATAATAGCAATAACAACAACTATAATAATAGTAGTAGTAGTAGTA
The DNA here is from genome assembly GCA_015708895.1 of Populus ilicifolia. Classification (NCBI taxonomy): domain Eukaryota; kingdom Viridiplantae; phylum Streptophyta; class Magnoliopsida; order Malpighiales; family Salicaceae; genus Populus; species Populus ilicifolia. The sequence continues at coordinate 1,659 of SRLM01002811.1, forward strand.
GTAGTAATAAAGAAAAAAAAAAGAAAAGTTGATGAGAACTTTGAGATGGAAAATTAATGTAAGGATTAAACAATGATAATAACAAATGTCAAGGTTAGAGGTTCCACTAATGGTATGTCAAACAAGTATAGTATAAACTCTTATTATTCAATTGGAATCCACACATAAAAGAGGTTTCAATCAGATTATAGATTGTTAACATGATTACATTAGTCATCTTATTCAATTAATGCTGATACTTGTAAATTTTGTCAAGCATTCATAATTATAACTTATGTTAACAACAAATCAAGTTCCTTTCATAGCTCAAATGTCGGTTATATCATATAGTATGGGCTATGAAAGTGCCAAGCATTTGTTGTACCAATTGTTATACAACATAAATCAAGATTAGTCATTTAACAAGCAAAGTATTAAAGAGTGAACAAGATAACAAATATAAAACATGTTAGTATTAAACATTGAAGTCCATATTAAGTTTATACTATATTTATTCTTACACCATTAGTGTAACCTTTTCACCTTGACATAATAAACTTAGCTAGATATAATGAAAGAAAGAAAAATAGATAAACAAAATAAGAACATAAATAAGATAAGAGTTAACAAAGCAAAGGAAAGGAAATGAAAGGCATAAACTTGATATTAATTAAACCAAAGCATAAGCAATACAAAAAATACAAAGAGAGAAAACAAGAACATGATCTTGATATGGACACCAAGATGCCTAAATGCATGGCAAATGCCTCTTTTTATAGTCCTAATTGCGAACTATTGATTTGATGACTAATTGATGAGTAGGTAGACAACCCTTGACTTGGTGACAATCCTTATCTTTTCTTGTCTGCCCAAAACGTCATTGATGACGTTAAAATTAGAGCCACTTGAAAACATAAAAAATCTAGGAAATTGTCTTAGCTTTCTTGTGTAAAACATTCAGCTTATTTTGACTTCTAGAACTCCAGATATAGCCAAAATATTGAGCAGTGCTCCGGTTAGAGGATAGAATCGGGCTTCTTTGTTGTGGCAACAATTTGGACTTGAAAATGACTTTTTTAGATTTGGGCTCCATATGAAAGTTGTAGGCCTATGTCTTACATTAAAGTAGACCTAAATCTGAGATTTAGAGCTCCAGATATGACCCAATTACCGAACAGTGTTTCGGTTTGGAATGCACCGACATCTCTTTTCTAAGTTTTGCCATTTCTTTATCCTTTCAATTTTAGTTCTTCAATTAATCCTTTCATTTATGTGATAGGCTTGCATTTAAAATGAATATTTACCACAAATTAAAGGTATCTTATATTATTAGATATATTATTATAAAACATGCTTTAGTTAAGGAATTATTGATACTTCAAGTGCAAAATGATGATATAAAACCTTGATAAAAATACACTTTTAAGTATCAATCAATCTTTTTGTCTGAATAAAGCATCATTGCTAACATAAGAATTTAAATAAATAGTTTTTATAAAAGTTATAGGAAATTATCTCAACTTTTTAACGAAAACAAATCAGTGTATTGGACTTCTAGAACTAGAGATAGAGGCTGAACATTGAACAGTGTTTGACCTGTAGGACAGATTTCAACTTTTTTATTGCCACTACAATTTGAACTAGAAAATATTATTTTTGAATCTTGAACTCTCATGAATATTTTAGGCTCATGTCTTAGCTTTCCATCCATATAGACCAAACCTAAATTCAAGTTTTACAGCTTCAGTTATGATCCAATAGCCGAATAGTATTCTAATTTGAATTGAACAAGCATCTTTTTTGTAAGCTTATCCCTTTCTTTATCTTCTCAATTCTAGTTTAAACTCATCAATCAATCCTTTTATTTGTGTGATAGGCTTGCATTTAAGATAAATATTTACCATAAATTAAAGGTATCTTATATTATTAAATATGTTATTATAAAGCATGTTCTAGTTAAGAAGTTATTCATACTTCAAGTGCAAAATAATGATATAAAACTTTGATAAAAATACACTTTTAAGTACAAAATAATGGTTTTTATTCTTTTAAATGCATGAACATCAGTTAGAAAAAAAATGGTGTTTTTAGGCTTTATTAAGTTTAATTTAGAAATTACATGTTTTTTAATTAAAAATACAAAAAAAATAAAATTGGTGACTAAATATATGAAAAATGAATGAAAATTAACGTTTAAGTCTTTCAAGCTTATTTGTGTTCAATGTAGGTTTCACGTGCCTCTTACTAACAAAAAAACAATAATTAAAAGAAAATAATTGATGATTTTAATTAAGAAACAAGTACATGAAAGAAAAATTAAAATTTGTGTTTTTAGGTTTTCATAACCTAGACTTAGAATGATAAAATTAAGATTTTGAAATGTTTTTTATGATAAATTTATTTTATTACATAATGGTGTATAAATAAGACTTTATTTTAAATGTTTTTATGATAAATTTATCATAATATGTTTTTTTTTTTGCTTGGATAATACATGAATGAATAATATGAGATTTATGATATTTTATTCTCAAGATTAAATTGTTATTTTAGGATTTTATTATCATGCTTGTTATATTTATTTATTTCTACGTGATCATGATAAAAATAATGTGTTTCTCATCCCATGTATTTTGGCTAAACGTCTTTCTCTCTCCTTCTTTTATATATATAAATTCTTGCTTCTATGTAATATTTCATGTAATTTTGCTGGTTATCATATTGTTTTGATATTTTTATTTTTAATATTTATCATACCACATGTTTTCATATTTCATAACTTGTTTATAAAACCCATTTGAATTTAACCCATATTAAAAAAGACTTTTATGGGCTAACATTCCAAAACCTTTTCAAAACTTTAAGGCAAGTCTAATCTAGTATTTTGAGATAAACTCATTTGTAATCAATTTTTTTTTAAAAGAAATGAAAATTTATTTTTTTTTAAACGATGAAATCTTCTATTATAAGGGATTAATATCAAAATCTTAAAACAACATTGTTGTAACCCAATTTTAGATTCACTAAGATTTTCTCAAATGTTATTTTATTTTATTATTCATAACAAAAAAAATATAAATAAAAAAAGTTTTAAAAATATTTTCTTGAGTCAACTGCATCTTTCAATCAAATTCGAGTCCACCAGGTCAATATGGGTTAAACCATGTCGACTAGGATAAAAAATGAGTTTTAGGTTAAAACCATTATTTTTTTTATCAAAACCGTGTAAATTCGGTCAATACGGATCTCACCATGTCGACCAGGATGAAAAATGAGTTTTGGGCCATTTCGGGTCAAAATCATCATTTTCGATCAAAACCGAGTCTATTAGTGTAATATAGGTCCCATCATGTCGACCGGGATGAAAAATGAGTTTCGGGTCAAAACCGAGTTTATCGGGTCAATATGGGTCTCACCATGTTGACTGGGATAAAAATGAGTTTCAGGCTAATTTTGATCAAAACTGTTATTTTTAGTCTAAAAACCCAATCTACTAAGTTTATACCCATATAAAGATTTTTTTAGCAATTAAAATTGATTTTTAGTAGTTGAAAAACTTTTTCTAATACTGATTTGAGTTTTTAATTTTACTTTTATAAATAAATATTATTATTATATATAATAAAACTAAAAAATAATACAATTTTGTCACAATAGGCGCAAAATTTTTGCCAATAGACGGTGCAACTGTACTTTGAAGATTTTGCACAATTCATGATTCTATGTCCCCTCTTGATTGGCTATAAATAGCCGATGAAACTAAGCCAAAGAGGAGGAAAAAAGAAATGAAAAGAAGAGAAATCCAAATCCAAGCGCTTACTATTTCTGTTACTATTTGACATTATATTTTCTACTTTTTCTTCACGCGAGTAAGTTATTGATTTTTTTTAAACAATTTAAAAAATACCAAAAATATCCTAACCGTTAGATCTAATAGTGTTTAAATTTAGGCCTTTGATTTTTTAGGATACTAGGCTCTACCACACTGGATTAAAACTCAAATCCATCTTAGCTTTTAAAATAATCTTCCCTTCGATCCTATTATGCCACGTCATCAACTATACCAAACACTCAGTACACCGCACCACATCAGAATAAAGCTTAGTTCATCCGGACCGTCCGATCAACTTGCATATCAAGCCAATCACAACTACACGATCAGTTCATCCGCGATCCAACAGTTCATAGCCTTCAGCCGCACCGGTGCACCATACTCATGTTCACACTGTAGCAAAACCTTAGAGCTTCTCTCTCTTCTCGCTGGCCATTCTCTCTCTCATCAGATCTTCCATTTGTGGCCGTTTTAAGCCACCAAACCACCATAGAAAGGTGCATGGTCCCCTCTGAAGTAAAACCTTGGCTGTTTTACGCATTTGCACCGCCACATTTGGCGGAAAAAAGGCCATGATTTTCGTCGGGCACCAAAGCTTCAAACTAACGATTTTCCCTCATTAGAAATCAACAATCATCAAAACCACCATCATTAGAATCCTCTCCCTCAGATCTACCTGAATCAACCATCTTTTGGTAGGAAGCTCGCCAAGAAATTTCACCGCCTCCAATAGTAACAATCATGAGGCACACGCACCACTAATGGCATTTTCATAAATTTTTGACGAATCCAAGGTATTTCAGTCTTTTACCTATGCAGTGACACTTAGGTAATTTTTATGATATTTTTATATATAAATACTTGTAAAAAAAAATTTCATGTAATAAAAACCAAAAAGAAATATAAAAGAAATAACGACGCGGATCCAAGACCCATTTTATCATGTCATCGTTTGTGGGTTCAAAACCCGATTCTCAAGTATAGATATACCCATTTCTCAACAATATCAAAATAATTTTTGTTTTATAAAAGAAATATTATTTATCGACACGTCTCTTTTATTTACAAAAAATGACCGATGTCAAAAATTTTAAATACCAGATATGGATTATGTCTATCATTATTTCTTTTGGTAAATCAGACATAACTCTACTTTTTAGGGACAAACATCGACATTTTAGACAAAGACTTATAGTTTTAGGGATTGATGTCATTTTTAATGTGTCTTCTATTTTTAGGGACCGATGTTAGCCATTTTAAAAATTTTGCAAAAAAGCTTAAAATATAATAGCATTTGAATCAAATAAAAACACATAAGTAGAGGTAACCTTTCTCTGAAAGGATGTTTTAAGGTTGGTGTCTACCTTCCCTTAATCATAACTAACATAGTACCTGAATCTCTGGGACTATTGTCTAATTTTGGATTTCTAGTTCCCTCAAATTATTAGATAGCAACTCCAATAAAAAGCTTTATTTCCCTCAGTCAAGAAAAAAATATTATTTTTTTAAATAAATAAAAAAAAGTGAAGTCGTCGCTCGATGTCATGTAGCAACAAGCAAAATCACATATTCAAAGATTACAATCAAAATTTTTGTTAAACTCCCTTATTGAAAAAATCTCATATTCTTAAGGATTAATGTAAAAACAATTTATAAAATAATCAAATCAATAAAATCTTCTATTTTTAGGTATTGATATAATTTTTTTATAAAATTCCTATTTTGTTGAAATCTTCTATTCTTGTGGATTAATGTCAATTCATTTTGTGAAATCCTTGTTTTGATACAATCTTCTCTTTCGAAGCATTAAGAACAAAAGATTTATTGAAATTTTCATGTTGATGAAATCTTTTTTTTAGAGATTAAATTTAGATTTTTTTATAAGTTTTCAACATCATTTTTAAAATAAATATAATTGAATATTGTATGCAAAATAGAAATAAACAACTAACATAAAACATAGAATAAATTTAGAAAAACATATAATAAAATTAACCTTTCATTTAAAAGGATATGATAATGGTAGTATCTACTTTTCCTTAAATATAACTAACTTAATACTTGAATCTTTAAAACTAGTATATTTATGGATTTCTAATTTCCTTTTATGGTGGTGACTCCTTAACTACTATTTTCTCCATTCAATATTAATGTTAAGTCTTGTATTTCAACATGATGTGACAAATACATCCAATATCCCACTAAAGAAAACAAAAGAGACATTGGTGTATCATGACACTAAGAAGAAGAAAAAAACCTAACCTCACCTCTCTTAAGTTTTTAAGCTTGAAACTAAGGCTAAGATATTTGAAACCTTGAAAGTTTGTATGTAGCTACTACCCAATTAAGATACCATGTTCATGATATTAAGAAGAAGAAAAAAAAACTAACCCTACCAATGGTTGTATGTCTCTTAATGTTTTTAAACTGGAAACTAAGGCTAAGATATTTGAAACCATGAAAGTTCTTATGTAGGTACTACTCAATCAAGATACAATGTCTAATTTAGTATAGTTTAGAATTCAATTAGTAGCAATAAAAAAGTGTTATTTCATGTCCATTATTGGTTTTAAAGCTAGTTTGATAGCCATTGTACTCTTTTTAATAAAGTTAAGCTTCATGTTAAAATATAATCATAAGATTATAGATTTTTATATGTAAGCACTACTTCTTTTAAGTGCTCATACCGTATATATTTTCAACCCAAAGAAAACATGCTTTAGGCTCAACTTTTATAAAATATATACAATACAAGACTGAATAAAAAGATAAAAAACAAGAAAAAAAAATTAACTAAATTAGAATAATGCTAAAGAAGCTGAAGCTTTTAAAAAGGATATAACTTGAATAAGTAGTTTGCTTAGGAGGCTCTTTAAAAAAGTTAGTTTAATAAGGACATCCCAGTAAGTTATCTCTTCCATACCACTCATGCTAAAGTTTACATTGCATTTCCTATATGATTAGTCCTCCTCTAGACATGCTTACTGTTAAGGAGAAATTTTTTAATCGTTCATAGTTAGGATATAGAGCTCTACTCTTTATCTAAGGATAATATTTACCAATACATAGTAAAAGTTTATGGCAACAAAAAATATAAATTTATTCAAAATAAAAGTATTTAATCAATAACTAATAAAAAGTTAAATATTAGACTGAGATTGAGATTCATGTGGATATCAATTAATAATTAATTTAGCTTGTATTAAAATTTAATAAATATTTTTTTATCTAATACCAATATATCTGTGGGATAAGAATTATTTATGCTATAAATGGGTACCAATATCCCTAAAGATTAATTTAGCTTAGATTGAAATTCTATAAAGTATAAATATGATTAGATACTAATATAAATTTTGGCTAGCCTACATATTCAATTTCAACAAGGATTCTTTATTGCTTTCTTTATCAATTTTTCATTTATTTACTTGGGCTGTAGAATTTTCTTAACATGATAGTGATTTTAAATTTTCTTAACATGATAGTGATTTTAAAATAGGTTACTAGACTTAATATTTCTATTTTGTTTTATTAGAGGTAATTGTCACTTCATTGTAGATTTATTCTTACGAATATTAAATTGACACACCAAGTGGAATAAGGATTAAATATATGTTATAGAAGACATTAAAAACTTGTCTCCCACAAAAAATATAGGTAAATCAATTTTGTTGCACTAAATGAATAGTTAGTATAAGAGATAGAGAAAAGCCTATTTATTAGACATAAAGAGCCTGAAAATCTATCATGTTCTTATATTTTGATGGATTAACTAGTAGGAGAAATGTCTAAAGATAAGTCCTCATTTTATTTTTTATGTAAAAATAAATAAATTTAAATCCTAGCTCATATGTGTGTGTAATGTTATATTTACTTCTTGTTTTTTTATGTTAAGAGTAAATTTCAATTAAAGGTTTGAAATTCAAATTGCCCAATTCATTTCCATTTCTTTTTAAGAGTTTTGTATTCAAAATTAGATTGTATTGACATTAAATGTTTTTTTGAGTAAAATTGGCCAATTTTTAATTTAACATCATAACTCTTATTCAAAACCTAAAAATCTTTCACATATTTTTAACTTTTTATTTTATATCTGAGTCAATTAAATTTTATGTTTTTTTTAAAAAAAATTATCTTCAAACTTTTTTGTTTCTAATTGTTTATTTTCCATTAAACATGATTATTAGGGTTTGCACTCGTCAATGTTATATATATATATATATATATGTTTTTTTCGGTTTTTAATTTTATATTTGTTAGTGTTAGGTGCATTCTACTTGAATTTAGGGTATGTATATAGTCTTTTAAATAAAATCTTTAAGGAATGGTAATTTTTTATATGAGGAAGTATTGTGGTACTATCTAGTTTAGAGTTTTGTTTTTTATCAAAGGAATTGTGTGAAATGAACCCCTCTTGAAAATCAAAACTCCACATATTTGTTTGCTAAAATGCTTATTTACTTATATGTTTAATTTATTTGTATATGCTATCAAATCCTTTAATTAACCACCACATTCTCAAGCATGAGATTTATTTTTACATTATCTATTTATTTTTGCTTACTCCCTTGATTTTGTGCCCATCACTAATTATTTATTTGTTTATTTTATTTTATTTATAATTAATATTTCTCATTATTTTATTTTGGTTTGTGGACTTGGATCTATGTTTACAAGGGTGGCCCTAGTTGGTCCTTCAATTTTCTATATAGTTGTACTTATTTAGGCCATATGTGTCTGTATTTATTTTTTTACATTTTAATATTTAACATATTTGTAAATATTATTATTTTATTCAAGATATTTTTAATTGATTTTATTTACTTTCTTAATTAGGTATTCATATTTGCTTTGCAAAAATAAACCTTTAATTTTTTTTTCTCACTTTCCAAGAATTTAAGTTGGGTCAATTATTACCTTATAAATCCATTAAGTTTGAATAGAGTCACCAAACCCATTTTATCTAAATAAAATTATATCCATCATGTTCTCGTGTACAAAGCCTATGATTAACAAAAAATATGAGGAATTGCAACATTCTTTATGACCTAATCCAAATTTATTATATTTCTATTATTCACTAATATTAAACCTAGAAATAAACACACATAGCAAGTTAAATAATTTGATATAAAAGTATGACTTGCAATATGATTTTTTGAGTTAAACAAACAAGTGGTAATATACCTTAGATAACATATATCTATTCTTTAATATAATAAGCACATTATTTTAGAATTTCTATGAGAACAATTTATCTATCATAATTATTTTTAAAATTAAGTAGTTTTATCTCTTTTAACTCACCTAAACATCTCCCTGCAACATGTTTGAACCAATTTTTAAATTAAAAAAAAAAACCCATAAGATTATGGTTAGTAAAAATAGATAAACTAATTATTGATATTTAATAATAGTAATCATCATAATTTTTAAATAGTTTTTAATAATATCATAACTTAATTTTGATATCCTCTTACAAATATCATAACTAAATTTTGATATCATTTTCAACATATTTTTAGAAAATAAAAAATTATAAAAATTTAAGAGCATAAAATTTCTAAACAATATATTTTCATTGTGATTCAACTAATTTGTAGTCATTTGATAAGTTTTGAGTCTTTTGTTTGTCATACTTATATTGATGAATTAATATATATATATGGATGGAGAGGAAAAAACAATTGTTAAGAGCACTATAAATAGGTGTTGAAATGAGAAATTTGAAGAGAATAAAAGAAAAGAGAAAAAAAAAGGAGAAGAATTCACACAAAAAAAACCCTTTCTACTAAAGCCATCATTGACCATCACCTACCATTGTTGTCTACAACCCACACAAGCTCCAAAGTTTTTAACTCTTCTTTTAGTTTTTTATCATTGACCGACATTTCTTCTCTTTCACAAGAGCAAAAGTTCAAATAATACCCTAAACAATCTATTTTAGTTACCCAAAAAGCACAAACCATCACCGTTATTGAAAAAACCTCATTCTCCAAACAATGATCATTCAACACCCATTGCAAAAAATACTCCTCTCTTCAATTTAGTCCTATGATCTACCCTTCTAAATTTAGTCCTCTCTTCAATTTTAGAATGAAACAACCCTCACATCACCATTTTTTTTTTTTGTTGAAACTTCCTCTCTTTCATCTCCGTCTAAAACCAATAAACCCCCCAAATACTCTTCTAACAACCATAAAAAATAGCCTTCATCTAGCCAGTAATGAATTCAAATATCAAACACTAATCATAGCTCTCTTTCTCTTTATCAACTCAAAATTCAACATAAAATTATCAAAAATAAAATCATCTATTCTTTTCCTTCTCTTACATGTTTGCACCAATGCATGAGAAACATGTGCCTCCATCTTAAGCACCTAAAAATATGCTAGCAAATGATTCCTCTGCATCACCATTTTGGTGAACCATTTTTCATAATTTATCTTTTGCTCTCGAAGGTCATTTAAGATGAACATTTACTATAAATTAAAAGTATCTTATATTATTAGATATGTTATTATAAAACATGCTAAGGAATTTTTGATACTTCAAATATAAAATGATGACATAAAACCTTGATAAAAATATAATTTTAAGTACTAATCATTACTTTCTAAAACATCTACTTAAATTAAAGTTTTTGACAATAAGATTTGTATAGATCCACAACAATTTTATATTGATTTAGGTTTTAATTATAAAAGAAAGTGAGATAAGTTGAATTTGAACTTGCCATTATTTAGCTAAAAAATATGTAATATCATGTTAAAAAATGATTTTAACTTAAAATATGAAAAATGAAATGAGTTATGGTTTGATGTTAACATTTTTAATATCCAAACACTATATAACTCTTATTTTTTATATAATTCTAAATATTGTTTTTCTAAGACACTAACTTATCATCAATATCTCTCTTAATGGACTTAACTTCTTTAAGTCTTCCCTTCTCCCCACCTTTTCATAAAAAGATAAAATCAAGGCTTTTATCATTTTTTTATCTTTATTGCAAAATAAACCAACTAGCCCACAAAGTTCATTTAACCCAATGGAGACTTAGTTCACAACTGATATAAGTAAATAGCAATTAATAGACTTTACTAGGAACCCTCTTGAGGGTTAACCTTTGTTTGTTAGATTTTTTTTTTATCTAATATGTGTTTTGAATGATTTTATCCTACTTGTTCAACTAAATTGATCAATATGTTTTTTGAATGATTTTGTTCCACTTGTTTAGATAAATTGATCAATGTGTTTTTCTTTTATTTTTATATTTTTTGCACGAATATTTTTGTACTTTACACCTTTATTTCTTATATCTTGATTGGATATAGAATCATGTTATACATACACAACTTAATACTTTTAATTTTTCACACGCTTGAATGTTCATTAACTAGATGGTATTTTTGAAATCACAGAACTCTCATGGATAGTCCATTTAGTCAAATTCAATTTGAAAAATTCATTGTAATAAAACATTATGATTAGTGAATTCCATTATAAAATAAAGTGACAACTTCTTCATAGTGATTATTAAAAATAAATACTAGTAAACAAATATATTTAGAATACACTTAGGTGTATTAACAATAGATGGATCATACTCAATCAATGATAAAAAATGGAGAACATAGGAAGTCAAACTCATAGTACACATTGGAGTTAAAGGTGTGGCTTCAGCAATTTAAGCAAGCTTGTGTCTAATAAAAGAAAAAAAGATCACAACTACCAAGTTTAACTATCCAAATATGCCTCTTTTCTTTTATCAAAAGCTGATCTAAGCTCACCCATACCATGTCATAACCTAAAATTTGATATTTTTTCCATATATCATAACCTAAAATTTGATATTTTTTCCATATATTTTTCAAAGATAAAAAAGAGTAAAAAATATATTTTCAATGCATTTCATCCACTCACAAGCTTTTGTTTTTTGTATGTTTAATTATTTTTTCTCTTATTGATGTCTTTTACAAAAAAAACAAATTCAAAGATAGGTTTTCAACGAATTAATATCTATTTTATATTTCTTGATTACTTTTCTTATCAAATTGACATTAACATTGTTTGAAAAAAAAATAACAAAAAAATATAAAAATAAAAAATCAAAGTAGAAAGTAAAATGGACGAGGGTCTAAAGTACAAAACTAAAAAAATAGAAGTCCAAAACAAAATTGAGTTACTTGAGGACCAAATAACTAAAGAGTAAATAAAAATTTATGGCCAATAAATAGATAAGTCACCTTGTGAGAGAGAAACCATAATTTTTTTTTAAGAGAATATAAGTTGAAATAGGGAAATATAAATCCTAGAAAAATATTATTCATCTTCTTCACACCTTTATCTCATAAAAAACCCTAGTTGTCTTTCTCTCTCTAATCCTAAAATTTGTTTCTTTGATTTCTCTCACCTTCACCTTTATTTTCAACAAGACCACCATTATTCTTTTCATTTTGAAAACCTCTACAAAATACCTCAATCAACTAAACCAACAACCTTTGAATCATCCTAAGTCAAAAGGAACAATAGAGAGAGAAAGAAAGAACAAATATAAAAACTTATATCTTCTATTTCTCTTTCTTCCCAGCTCCAAACTAGACAAAACCATCACCATTCTTTTCCTCTTATAGAGAACCTCAATATAATCCTAATAACCAAGTAATTTCGATGTGAGCGAATATTAAATTAAAAAACAATCTGGTAAAGAGAAAAAAGACAATCATTATTTTGCGATGTCAAATATCCCTTTATTAGCAGGAGGTGGCCTGCATTACAACCACATGAAAAAAAAAAAGATGGCATAACATTTTGTATGGGTCCATCCATGCACTGGTTAAATGTTAGTGGCACGAGGAACAACACACCTACCAAGACAGTTCATATAGACTTATCTTAACAATACACCCCCACTAATGTTCTTCTTTCTAATATGTTTTCACCATTGTTTTAACCCCTTACAGTCATCAATGACCATCTTAAAAGATTTATCTCAAAACCCAAACACCTTTTTACTAATTATTTGGGGTTTTTATTGAATTTTGATATGTTTATGATGATGTTTTCATTGACAAATTTTCAATAAATGGATATTTATGTTGGAATGATTTTAACCTTATATTTTGAGTTTACTTTTTAATTTAATGAGTTATGATAAGAGTTTAAGATTAATTCATGTTTATTGGATTGTCATTTATGTTTAAATGTTTTTGGCTAAATCCATAAGATTTTGCATATTGTTTCCTTTCATATTTTTTGCCTTTTCATTATTATTTTTCTAATTACAACATATCTTTTAACATGATCAAAAGATTAATGTTTTCTTCTAAATGCAAGAGTATCGAAGTAATAAATAACTTGGTAAGACCATGATCGAACCACAAGAATGTTAATTATATAATAATAATAATAATAATAAGTTAAAGAGGATTTTGAGATGTAAGATTAATGTGAAGATTAAACAATAAAAACAAATATGAAGATTATATGATCCACTAATGGTATTTTAAACAAGTATAGTATAAATTCTTTTTATTACTCAACTGGAAACCACATACAAATGAGGTTCTAATCGGATTATAAATGGATAACATGATTATATCAATTATCTTATTCAAATAACGTTAATACTTGTAAATATATCAGTTATTCATGATTATAATTTGTCTTAACAACAAATCAGTTCCTTTCATAGCACAAGTTTCAGTTGCACCATATGGTTGAGCTATGAAAGTGCTAAGTTTTTGTTTTACCAAGTGTTATATCATATAAATCTAGATTACTCATTTAACAAGTAAAGTATTAAGAGTGAATAAGATAATGACACGACGAAAAGATTGATATCTTCTCCCAAGTGTAGGAGTGTCGAAGCAATAAATAACCCGGCAAGACCGGGGTCAAACCACAGGGAGGTTATTGTACAAATTATAAATAACAATAATACAACAACAACGATAATAACAATAACAACAACAATAGTAATAACAGCAATAATAATAATAATAATAATAATAATAATAATAATAATACTAGTAGTAAGACTACTACTACTACTACTACTACTACTACTAATAATAATAATAATAATAATAACAACAATAATAAAGAAGAAGAAGAAGATGAGAACTTTGAGATGAAATATTAAAGTAAGGATTAAATAATGATAATAACAAATATCAAGGTTAGAGGTTCCACTAATGGTATGTCAAACAAGTATGGTATAAACTCTTATTGTTCAATTGGAAACCACACATAAAAGAGGTTCCAATCAGATTATAGATTGTTAACATGATTAGATTAGTCATCTTATTCAATTAATGCTAATACTTNTACTTGTAAATTTCGTCAAGCATTCATGATTATAACTTATCTTAACAACAAATCAAGTTCCTTTCATAGCTCAGGTGTCGGTTGTACCATACATTATGGGCTATGAAAGTACCAAGCATTAGTTGTACCAAGTGTTATACAACATAAATCAAGATTAATTATTTAACAAGCAAAGTATTAAAGAGTAAACAAGATAACAAATATAAAACATGTTAGTATCAAATATTAAAGTCCATATTAAGTTTATACTATACTTATTCATACACCATTAATGTAACCTTTTCACCTTGACATAATAAACTTAACTAGATATAATGAAAGAAAGAAAAATAGATAAACAAAATAAGATTATAAATAAGATAAGAGTTACCAAAGCAAATGAAAGGAATTGAAAGGCATAAATTTGATATTAATGAAAACAAAGCATAATCATTACAAAGAATACAAAGAGAGAAAAGAAGAGCATGATCATGATCTGGAAAAGAAGATGCCTAAATGCATGGCAAATGCCTCCTTTTATAGGCCAAAATTGGGAACTATTGATTTGATGACGAATTGATGAGTAGATGGCCAACCCTTGACTTGGTGGCAATCCTTATCTTCTCTTGTCTGCCCAAAATGTTTTTGATGACGTCAAAATTAGAGTTATTTGAAAACATGAAAGTTCTAGGCAATTGTCTTAGCTTTCTTGTGTAAACAATTCAGCTTATTTGTACTTCTAGAACTCCAGATATGGCCAAAATACTGAACAGTGCTCGGGCTGGAGGACAGATTCGGGCTTCTTTGTTGTTCCTACAATTTGAACTTTAAAATGGCCTTTTCAGATCTTGAGCTCCAATAGAAAGTTGTAGGCCTATGTCTTACCTTTTTATCCATATAAAATGGACCTAAATCTGAGATTTATAGCTCCAGA
>SRLM01002812.1:2752-22958 GCA_015708895.1 Populus ilicifolia
AAAGCCGTAAAAAGCTTAGATAGGATTTGAGCCTTCATTTGTGAATCTTTGTGTCTTTTGGTTTTATTATTGTGTTTTGTTATTACTTATACTTGCTTCTGTGTGTTTCAGGTTTGTTAGTGTTCGTTATTTCAGGTGATATCTTCTATACTCTATCTTTCTACCTTTAAATATTGAGGACAATGTCTTGTTTTAGTTGGGGGGGGAGAGGGTAGTAGTTAAAAAAAAACTGTGTTTTCTATTTCATAAAGCATGTGCAAAATGATTGTTACTATGATGGCAGAGTAAGGAGAATCTTTTATGACTCTTGAGACACATCTTAGTAATCATTCGTAACAAGGTCTATCATAATACTTCTTGAAATATTTAGATTTACAAACTCTTGCATTGTTATCACTTAAGTCTGCTCATATACTTATTTAACATATATTCTTAAACCTTAATTTACACACACACTTCAACATATGATTGTGGGTTGCATATTGGATGATTACATTATTTATGTTGTTTTGTTAAAGGTAACAACTAAGAGAAAGGGATAGTATATAATTGAAAAAAAAAAGAAAAAAAAGGAAAAAAAATAAGAGAAAAAAAAAAGAATGATAATAATAAAAATGTAGATAAGTTTGGTTTCGTAGCCTCCCCAACCTAAGCAATTAAGCCCGAAGGGGTGTTTTAACACCTAATACCCTAAAGTCAACTGACTTGGGAGCTATTGGCCCAACGCTTGTTACATGGGTTGAGGAGAAAAGCTTAAGGGAATCAAACATTGCACTATCTACATATCAGTATCTGCGACCCGAGTTACTAAGCTCGTAGGGGTGTCTTAACACCTAATGCCCTAAGACCAACTGGTCTGGGAGTCATTAGCTGAAAGCTCGTTACATGGGTTAAAGATGCATGGTGTTTTAAATTATTGTATATATATAAAAAAAAAGACAAAAATAATAATCGCAACCCAAGGAAGTAAACCTTAAACATTAGAACAAAAATTTTGTTTTTTCAAAGAGAAGCCCCATAATTATATGTTGATACATCGAGCACAAAAAACGGTTTATGAATATCTTGTTAAGAGGTATTGAGCAGGTATATAAATCTAAGAGTTTGTTTATCTAGATAGAGTAATGGAAGTTAAATGATGAATACCTTGCTTTGGGGAAATTGCAAATTGTTTTTCCATTTTAACGCTTTGATTACTAGGGACTAGTAATAAGCTAGTTGGGGGGTGTGATTAGTACTCAAAAGTGCATTTTTATCATGGTTTTATATCATCATTTTCCACTTAAAGTATCAATAACTCCTTAACTAAAGTATGTTTTATAATAATCTATCTAATAATATAAGATACCTTTAATTTGTGGTAAATGTCCATTTTAAATGCAGGCCTATCACATAAATGAAAGGATTGATTGATGACTTTAAGAACTTTAATTACAAAGGCAAAGAGATGATCAAACTTAGAAAAGAGATGTTGGTGCAATCCAAACCGGAGCACTGTTCGGTAATTGGGTCATATCTGGAGCTATAGATCTCAGATTTTGGTCTACTTTATATGGATGGAAAGGTAAGACATAGGCCTACAACTTTCCTATGGAGCCCAAGATCTAAAAAGGTCATTTTGAACTCCAAATTATTGCAACAACAAAGAAGCTCGAATCTGTCCTCCAGCTCGAGCACTGTTCAGTATTTTAGCCATATCTGGAGTTCTAGAAGTTGACCTGAGCTGAAGTTTTTACACAAGAAAGCTGAGACAATTTCCTAGAACTTTTATGTTTTCAAATGGCTCTATTTTTGACATCATCAATGACGGTTTGGGCAGACAAGAGAAGATAAGGATTGTCACCAAGTCAAGGGTTGGCCATCTACTCATCAATTAGTCATCAAATCAATAGTTCCCAATTTTGGCCTATAAAAGGAGGCACTTGCCATGCATTTAGGCATCTTGGTTTCCAGATCAAGATCATGCTCTTCCTTTCTCTCTTTGTATTTTTTGTAATGTTTATGCTTTGCTTTTATTAATATGAAGTTTATGCCTTTCATTTCCGTTCATTTACCTAGTTAACTTTCATCTTCTTTTTGTTCTTATTTTGTTTATTTATTTTTCTTTCTTTCATTATGTCTAGCTAAGTTAATTATGTCAAGGTGAAAAGGTTACACTAATGGTGTAAGAATAAGTATGGTATAAACTTAATATGGACTTTAATGTTTAATACTAACATGTTTTATATTTGTTATCTTGTTCACTCTTTAATACTTTGCTTGTTAAATGACTAATCTTGATTTATGTTGTATAACAATTGGTACAACAAATGCTTGGCACTTTGATAGCTCATACTGTATGGTATAACCGACACCTGAGCTATGAAAGGAACTTGATTTGTTGTTAACATAAGTTATAATCATGAATGCTTGATGAAATTTACAAGTATTAGCATTAATTGAATAAGATGATTAATGTAATCATGTTAACAATCTATAATCTGATTGGAACCTCCTTTATGTGTGGTTTCCAACTGAACAATAAGAGTTTATACTATACTTGTTTGACACACCATTAGTGAAACCTCTAACCTTGACATTTGTTATTATCATTGTTAATCCTTACTTTAATATCTCGTCATCATCATCTTCTTCTTCTTCTTCTCTTTCTCTACTACTACTGCTACTACTATTATCATCATCATCATTATTATTGTTGTTATTGTTATTATTGTATTATTGTTATTTATAATTTGTACAATAACCTCCCTGTGGTTCGACCCCAGTCTTGCCGGGATATTTATTACTTCGACACTCCTGCACTTGGGAGAAGACATCAATCTCTTTGTCGTGTCAGAAGCCTCTTCTTGAGATATCTATTACAGACATATTTATAGAAAATTCTGTTACCTTTCTAGATCATTAAACAAAAGCTTATTTGGACACCTGAGTCAAAAGTTATGGATAAAACACTGACAAATGTTTTGAAAAATCAAATTTGGCCAGCTTTGCAACCATTTTGGTGCACATTTTTCTTCATCATTTATGAGTTGTCTCTTTCTTCTTTTTGACCTAAAATAATGTAAAAATATTCCCTCCAGCTTTCCATCCATGTGCGTGCCTTCTTGGATTAATGGATTACCCAAAATAAATCAATTATTATTTATTGTGTGGACATGTAAGATTATGAATTGTGCTTGGGCTGATTTAAAGGTTGATTTGAGGCTAAATTTAAGCATCAAATAAGGATACAAATGTACCTATTATTTGGGCTAAGATTGACATTGAAACCTTTAGTGTTTAATGGTTGAAGTTTGCACATAGCATAAGGCAAGTTTGGGCTTAAAATAGATCATATGATATTCTTTTCTATAATTGGAATAGAATTCATTTTTAGGGCAAATTTGGAGCACTTATTTGAACCAAGATTTGCTTCAATCTTCAACTAAATATCTCTTCAATTCCTTGTTCTGAATTTCGATGTTGAATTTTCTGAATTAATTCATTTATGCTCCAAAAACCTATCAAAACATTAAAAGAAACTTCCTTACAAAAAAGTACATCAATTATTATAAAAAATAAAATAAAAACAATAAATACATATATAAAATAAGAGACTTAATGACATTTTTGATGCACAATCATAAGTCCTTGAACATGGTGGGCTAGTAAAATCCACTTGTAAGATTTTTGCAGTTGTCTTTTTTGATAAAAAATGACCCCCATCTGCCTCAAAATGATAAAATTTAATGACACTACTAACCTCATTTTCGGGAAGGCATTTTCAAAATATTAGATCAGAATAATATTTGAATAAATATAGGGCATCCCAATAAAAGTTCTTCACTTTTTTCAAGAACTTTCTTTTATTTTGGGTATTGCAATGAGTTGGCAATTTTCTAAAATAAGAAAATTGACAATATTAGCAAACCAAGGTATTATAGAGATAGAAAGTAAAGATTCATCTGGAAAGTAGTCATTGATTAGTGTGATGTCAGTTTTTAAATTTGTTGTCAATCTCAGCAAATGATCTGCGACAACATTTTTGGTGCTTTTTTTTTATCTTTGATTATGATATCAAATTCTTAAATTAAGAAAATCCACTATACTAATCTAGCCTTAGAATCTTTCTCAGAAAGAAGATATTTCAATGTTGCATGATCATTAAAAATAACAACAGGTGAGTTAATAAGATAAGATCTGAATTTTTCACATGCAAATACTACTGCAAGTAATTATTTTTCAGTGGTGGTGCTATTCATTTGAGCACTATTTAAAGTTTTACTTGCATAGTAAATCACATAAGATTTCTTATCTTTTCTTTGTTCCAAAACAACACCTACGGTAATTATTATTTCAAAAGGTAATAACCAATCAGGAGGTTGAATGACAAGAGCATAAGTAAGCGAGTTTTTAAGTTTAACAAAAGTTTCTTCACAATATTTAGTCCATTCAAAACAAATTGTCCTTTGTTAGAAGATTATTTAAGGGCTTAGATATTACACTAAAATATTTGATGAACCTTCTATAAAAACCACATGTCTTAAGAATGATCTAACATCTTTAATAGATTTTAGTGTTGGCAAGTTAGCAATTAACTCGATTTTAGACTTGTCAACCTCAATTCTTTTTTATGAAATAATGTGACCAAGTATAATGCTATTTGTTATTTTAAAGTGATATTTTTTTCCAATTTAGTATAAGATTCTTCTCTTCACACTTGCTCAAAACCTTTTCTCAGTTAGTCAAACAATCATCAAATGAATCGATAAAAATAAAAAAAATCATCTATAAAAATCTTAAGAAAATGTTCAACCATATCACTAAATATACTAAGCATGTATCTTTGAAGCATGACTGGTGCATTACATAATCTGAAAATGCATCCTTTGATATACAAAAATACCAAACGGACATGTGAAAGTAGTCTTCTTTTAATCTTCTAATGCAATTTCAATTTAGTTGTAACCTAAATAGCCATCTAGGAAATAATAAAATTCATGACTTGCAAGTTTTTCTAGGATTTGATCCATGAAAGGTAATGGAAAATGATCTTTTCTAGTCGTTGAATTAAGTTTTCTATAATCAATGCACATGCACCAACCAGTAACAGTCCTATTGGGAATTAACTCATTGTTCTCACTTGTTATCACAATCACTTCTCGGGTGCAACTTGGGTAGGACTTACCTATTTGTTGTCAGAAATATGATAAATGATTTCATTATCTATAAGCTTAATGACTTTATTTTTCAATACTTTTTTCATATTAGGATTGAGCTTTCATTACATTTTCCTAGAGGGTTTAACATTTCCCTAGTTGTGGAAAACCTTTGTGCCTTCCACGATTGATGAATCATGTCAGGGCATCTACAAGGATCTTCTCTATAAGAATTTATTTTTGGCACACAAGCTTATAATAAATTAAAAAAACCAAATTTATTCACATGAATCAATCCTCATCTTAAGCTATAAATAGTGATTAGTACTTAAAAGTGTATTTTTTATTAAGGTTTTATATCATGATTATGCACTTGAAGTATCAATAACTCTTTAACTAAAGTATGTTTTATAATAACATATCTAATAATATAAGATATCATTAATTTATGGTAAATATTCATTTTAAATAGAGGGCTATCACATAAATAAAAGGATTGATTGATGAATTTAAGAATTGAAATTGAAAGAATAAAAAGATGGCCAAACTTAGAAAAGAGATGGTGGTGCAGTCCAAACCAGAACATTGTTTGGGAATTGAGTCATATTTGGAGCTATATGTATCGGATTTAGGTATACTTTATATGAATGAAAGGTAAGACATAGGCCTACAACTTTTATATGGAGTCCAAGATCTAAAAAGACCATTTTCAAGTCCCAATAATAGTAACAACAAAGAAGTCTGAATCTGTCTTCCAACCCTAGTACTGTTCAGTGTTTGACCCATATCTAGAGTTTAGAAGTCCAAATGACTTGAATTTTTTACACAAGAAAGCTAAGATAATTTCCTACAACTTTTATTTTTTCAAGTGGCTCTAATTTTGATGTTTTCAATGATGTTTTGGGTAGACAAGAGAAGACAAGGATTGTCACCAGGTCAAGAGTTGGTCACCCACTCATCAATTAGTCATCAAATCAATAGTTCTCAATTTTGACCTATAAAAGGAGGTATTTGCCATGTATTTAGGCATCTTGGTTTCCATATCAAGATCATGCTCTTGCTTTCTCTCTTTGTATTTTTTGTAATATTTATGCTTTACTTTCATTGATATCAAGTTTATGCCTTTCATTTCCTTTCATTTACCTAGTTGACTTTTATCTTATTTATGTTATTATTTTGTTTATTTATTTTTCTTTCTTTCATTATGTCCAACTAAATTTATCATGTTAAGGTGAAAAAGTTACATTAATGGTGTAAGAATAAGTATAGTGTAAACTTAATATGGACTTTAATATTTGATACTAACATGTTTTGTATTTATTATCTTGTTCACTCTTTAATACTTTGCTTGTTAAATGACTAATCTTGATTTATATTGTGTAACACTTGATACAACAAATATTTAGCACTTTCATAGTCATTGTGTATGGTATAACTGACACCTGAGCTATAAAAGGAACTTGATTTGTTGTTAACATAAGTTATAATCGTGAATGCTTGACGAGATTTACAAGTATTAGCATTAATCGAATAAGATGACTAATGTAATCATGTTAACAATCTATAATTAGATTGGAACCTCCTTTGTGTGTGATTTTTAATTGAATAGTAAGAGTTTATACTATACTGGTTTGACATACCATTAGTGGATCCTCTAACCTTGACATTTGTTATTATCATTGTTTAATCCTTATATTAATATTTCATCTCAAAGTTCTCATCTTTTTCTTCTTCTCCTTCTTTTTCTTTACTACTACTACTACTACTACTACTACTACTAGTATTATTGTTATAGTTGTTATTGTTGTATTATTGTCATCTATAATTTATACAATTAACCTCCATGTGGTTTGACTCCGGTCTTGCCGGGTTATTTATTACTTCGACATTCTTGCACTTGGAAGAAGACATCAATCTTTTCATCGTGTCAATAAATAAACTCTCATTAAATTTATATATCAGCTCAATACCTCTTAAGCAAGATATTAATCAACCTTTTTTTTTGTGCTCAATATATCAACACATAATTATAAAGCTTTACTCGGAAGAAAACAAAATTCTTATTCTAATGTTTAAGGTTAATTTTCTTAGATTGGAATTTTTTTTCTTTTTTTTAAATATATGTACATATAACTTAAAAAAAATAATGCATTTTTAAACATGTAACGAGCTTTTAGCTAATGACTGTCAAACTAGTTAGTCTTAGGGCATTAGGTGTTGAGACACCCCTATGAGCTTAGTTACTTAGGTTGCCAATACTGATACGTAGATAGTGTAATGTATCATTCCCTTAAGCTTTTCTCCTCAACCCATGTAACAAGTATTGAGCTAATAGCTTTCATATCAGTTGAATTTAGAGTATTAGGTGTTAAAACATCCCTTCAGGCTTAATTGCTTAGGTTATGGAGGCTATGAAACCAAATTTATCTATATTTTTATTATTATCATTTTAGTTTTTTATTTTTTAATCTTTTTTTTAGTTTTTTCAAATTATATACCATCATTTTCCCTTAGTTGATACCTTTAACAAAAGAACATAAATAATGTAATAATCTAATATGCAACTCACAATCATATGTTAAAGTGTGTGTGTGAAAATTGAGGTTTAAGAATACATGTTAAATGAGTATATAAGTAGAATTAAGTGATAATAATGTGAGAATTTGTAAATTTGAATATTCCAAGAAGTATTATAATAAACCTTATTAAGAATGGTTATTAAGATGCATCTTAAAAGTCACTTTAATAAAAGAGCTTCTTTACTCTACCATCCTAGTAATAATAATTTTGTACATACTTTATAAAAGAGAAAACATAGTCACTTTATGGTGAATGTATAGTTGGGCCCAAGAGAAAATATGAAAGATCTCTTTTAATATGCCCAGACCACTTGGTAAGGCAATGAAGGCATCTGTATGGTTAAACATTGCATTTATTCGATCAGATATTGTGGAGACCTGTAGTTCCTCTCCAATTGTTTTTCCAATGATGTCCCCTTATGCTAAAGTTTTGGAGACAACCCTTAAAACTTGACTACTTCCTAAAAATGCAGTTATTAACACACCTCCTATGAACTTAAAATTGTCTCTCCCATACACTAATTGAATCTTTCTCTCAGCTAACACCTGACCAAGATGATTTGTTGATTCTAAAAACTCCTTTTCTTTCCCAAGACTAAATCTATTGAAAACACAAATATTTCTTATGTGTTAAGTTGAGAAACTTGTCATTTCTACACACTTCTATATTTGTTGAATGTATGGGTTGAGTAGAAATGAAAGGAAAGAAGAGAGGATTTTATAGATGAAAAAAATTAAAAAAGGCAATCATACCACCTATATATAGTCCACCTAAAGTCTCACACACATACTCTCTTTTTATTTATTTATTTATTTTTGAAAAAACATCTGTATGTACAGGTAGTTGTGATTGTGACTCACATCTTCCCTTGGTTTTAAGTCTAATAACGACTAAAACCCCCTCTATGGGTAGGGGATAGGCTTCTCATCTAGTTTTCTTAAAAAGTAGCAAATAAGGTTTTTTTTAGTCAAATTCCCTAGACTAAGTCAATCATGTTCCTTATGAAAATAGAGCCACAAAATCATGAATTGTATGATGCACTTCTCCACTAGGATGCGTCTCAACAGTTAATAGAAGATTATCTAAAGACTCCTAACCTAAGCAATTAAGCCTCTCTAACCTCTATAACGTAATTAAGCCTAAATGGGTGTTTTAACACCTAATACCCTAAAGTCAACTGACTCAGGAGCTATTAGCCCAACGGTTGTTACATGGGTTGAGGAGAAAAGCTTAAAGAAATCAAACATTGCACTATCTACGTATCAATATTGGCAACCTGAGTAACTAAGCTCGTAAAAGTGTTTCAACACCTAATGCCCTAAGACCAACTGGTTTGGGAGTCATTAGCCCATACTGTATCGTATTACTAACACATGAGTTATAAAAGGAACTTGATTTGTTGTTAATATAAATTATGATCATGAATACCTGACAATATTTACAAGTATTAGCATTAATTGAATATGATAACTAATGTAATCATGTTAATAATTTATAATTTGATTGGAACCTCTTTTGTGTGTGGTTTCCAATTGAGTAATAAGAGTTTATACTATACTTGTTTGACGTACTGTTAGTGGATCCTCTAATATTGACACTTGTTGCTATCATTGTTTAACCCTTACATTGATCTTCTATCTCAAAGTTCTCATTAACTTCTTCTTCTTATTCTTCTTTACTACTACTATTACTACTACTGCTACTACTACTATTAGTATTGTTGTTGTTTATAATTTATATAATTAACGTCCTTGTATTTCATCCCAAGTTTTGTTAAGTTATTTATTAATTTGAACTCTTATACTTGGAAGAATATATGAATCTTTTGGTCGTGTCAGAAAGCTAAAGCATAGGCCTAAAATTTTTATGGGAAGGAAAGACTCAATTCTACTGTTTAGATGTCTAAATCTTAGCAACTACATAGAAGTCTGAATTTGTCTTATTGCCTAGATATTGTTTAGTGTTCAAACCATATCTCAAGTTTTAGAAGTCCAAATAACTTTAATTTTTTTTCTAGGAAATTGAGACAATTTCCTAGAACTTTTATGATTTAAGTTTGTTTGAATTGTGATGTTAACAATGATATTTTTGGTAGACAAGAAAATAAGGATTGTCACCAAGTCAAGAGTTGGTCATCCACTCAATAATTAGTCATCAAATCAATAGTTTTTAATTCTTTCCTATAAAAGAAGGCATTTGCCATGCATTTAAATATTTTGGTGTTCAAATCAAGATCATGGTCTTGCTCTCTCTTTATTACAATGCATAAATTTTGCTTATATTAATCTCTTTTTTATGTTTTTCCTTTCCTTTCCTTTGTTAACTTTTATCTTATTTATATTCTTATATTGTTTATTTATGTTTCTCTCATTTATTATATTTAGTTAAGTTTATTATATCAAGGTGAAAAGGCTACACTAATGGTATAAGAATAAAGATAGTGTAAACTCAATATAGACTTTAATGTTTGAGACTAACATGTTCTGTATTAGTTATCTTGTTCACTTTCAACATTTTACATGTTAAATGGTTAATTTAGATTTGTGTTGTATAACACTTGATACAATAAATACTTGGCACTGTCATAGTTTAACCTTATGTATACCAACACTTGTGCTATGAAAGGAACATGGTTTGTTATTAATATAAGTGATAATTATAAATATCTGATAATATTTACAAGTATTAGCATTATTTGAATAAGATAACTAATCTAATCATGTTAACCTCTTTTATATATGGTTTCTAATTAAGTAATAAAAAGAGTTTATACTATACTTATTTAAAATACCATTAGTGGATCCTTTAACCTTGACATCTATTTTTATCATCATTTGATCCTTACATTGATCTTTTATCTTAAAGTTTTCATTAA
The DNA here is from genome assembly GCA_015708895.1 of Populus ilicifolia. NCBI lineage: Eukaryota > Viridiplantae > Streptophyta > Magnoliopsida > Malpighiales > Salicaceae > Populus > Populus ilicifolia. The sequence goes on from SRLM01002812.1 coordinate 13,346, forward strand.
CTTCTTCTCTTCATTATTATTATTAGTATTGTTATTGTATTACTGTTGTTTATAATTTATTCAATTAACCTCCCTAGTTAACTTTGACACTCCTACACTTAGAAGAAGATGTCAATTTTTTGGCCATGTTATAAATATAAATAAATAAGATATAAGTTAACTAAGTAAATGAAAGAAAATGAAAAGCATAAACAAGAGATTAATAAAGCAAAACTTAAGCATTATAAAAAATAAATAAAGAAAGAAAGAACGTGATCTTTATGTAAGAACCAAGATACCTACATGCATGACAAATGCCTCTTTTTATACGAAAAAATTTGGAACTATTGATTTCATGACTGATTGTTTATTAGGTGGTCATATGTTGACTTGGTGACAATTCTTATCTTTTTGTCTAAATAAAATATCATTACTAATGTTAGAATTTAGACACACTTTCCCATGAAATTCTAGGAAATTATCTCTGCTTTCCAAAAAATAAAAAAAATCAGTGCATTTGGACTTATAGAACTTGAGATATAGGCTAAACACTGAATAATGTCTAGGCTGCAGGACAAATTCTAATTTCTCTATTGTTGCTATTATTTGGACTTCCAAGTAGCAGAATTTAGTCTTGTGTTTCAATGAATGCTTTAGACTATATCTTAGCTTTCTAACCTTATAAACAAAATTAAAATCTAAAATCTAAAACTCTAGATATGACCCACTGACTAAATAGTATTCTAATTTGGACTAAACCAACATTTCTTTCTAAACTTCATACTCTCTTTGTCTTCTTAATTTTTGTAGTTAAACTCATCAATCAATCCTTTAATTTAAGTGATAAATGTGCATTTAAGATGAACATTTACCTTAAATTAAAGGTATCTTATAGTATCAGACTTGTTAGTATAAAACATGCTTTAGTTAAGGAGTTATTGATACTTCAAGTGCAAAATATTGATATAAAAACTAGATAAAAATATAATTTGAAGTGCTAATCACACCCCCTTAACCAACTTATTACTAGTTCCTAGTGATTAAAGCGTTAAAATAGAAAAACAATGTATTAGTTCCACAAAACAAAGCATTTATCATTCAACATCTATTAATCTATTCATATAAACAAACTCTCATTAAATTTATATATTTTCTCAATACTTTCTTACCACGATATTAATAAACCTTTTTTTCATGCTTAATATATCAATACATAATTATAGGACTTTACTTGGATGAAAACAGAATTTTCTTCTAATGTTTAAAGTTAACTTCCTTGGGTTGAGATTATTATCTTTCTTCTTTTATATATATATATATATATATATATATATATATATATATATAACGCAATGTATCTTTAACCTATGTAATGAGGTTTTGACTAATGACTCTCAAACCAATTGGTCTTAGGGCATTAGGTGTTGATACATCTCTTTTAACTTAATTGCTTAGGTTAGGAAGGCTACAAAACTAAATTATCTATGTTTTTTATTTTTTATTTTTTATTTTTTATTTTCATTTATTTACATTTGTTTTTGTTTTTTTACAAATTATATATTATCTCTTTCCCATAGTTGTTACCTTTAACAAAACAACATAAATAATGTAATAATCCAATATACAACCTATAATCATATGTTAAAGTGTGTGTGTGTGTGTGTAAAAATGAAGGTTTAAAAATACTTGTTAAATGAATATATGAGTAGAATCAATTGATAATAATGCGAGAGTTTGTAAAACTGAATATTTTAAGAAGTATTATGATAGATCTTGTTAAGAATGTTTACTAAGATATATCTCAAGAGTCACTTTAACAAAAGAACTTCTTTACTCTACTATCCTAGTAACAACAATTTTGCAAATGGTTTAAGAAATAGAAACACAACTAGTTTTTTTTTAGTCAACTATTACCCTCTCACCCCAACTAAAACAAGACATTGTCTTTAATATCTTAAGGTATAGAGATAAAGTATAAAAGACATCACTTGAAACAATGAATACTAACAAACCTGGAACACACTTAAACAAATATAAGAAATAACAAAACAAGATAATATGCTATTAATAAAATCAAAAGACACACACTTTTATAAACTAAGGGTTAAATTATAATTGTGATTATGACTCACATCTTTCCTTGGTTTTATGTCTAAAAATGACTTAAACGTCCTCTATGGGTTAAGGATAGGCTTCCCATTCAGATTTTTAAAAAACTGGTAAATAAGGTCTTCTATAGTCAGATTTGTAAGACTATGTCGAACATGTTTTTTTTTAAAATAGGGTTATAAGTCATAAAATGCACAATGCACATTGCCACTAAGATATGTTCCAAAAGTCAATAGAAGATTATCTAAAGACTTTTTATATTTTAAAATAAATCCTGACTTTTAACAATTTTCACAAACTTTGCAGAACACATGCGTGTCTTTGAACATGATGAACCAATAAAATCCATATTATAAAATTTTTGCAGTTGTCTACTTGAATGAAAAATGACTCTCATATGCCTCATAATGACAAAGTTTAATAACACTACTTACCTCATTGTCAAGAATGCTTCTTCAAAATATTTGATCAGGATAATATTTGAATAAATATGGGTCATCCTAATAAAAGTTTTTCACTTTGTTCAAAAACTTTACTTTGTCTTTGGTACTCTAGTGAGCTACCGAAAATCCTAAAGCATGAAAATTGATATTTTTAACAAACCAAGGCATTGATCTAAGAGAAAGTAAAGATTTATCAGAAAAGTAATCATCAATTGATGTGATGTCTAATGTTGAATCTATCGTCACTCTTGACAAAAATTAGCATCAACATTTTCGATGCCTTTCTTATCCATGATTTCTTCCTGAGAATAAATCATTTGCAAATATTTAGATTCATCAAACTTAGTTTTACTCAAAGTAGATTCAAGTTGATCATAAGTTAATTAAGTAAAGGAGAGGAAATGAAAGTCATAAACAAGAGATTAATAAAAGCAAAACTTAAGCATTATACAAAAATATAAAGAAAGAGAGCATGAACATGATTTTGATCTAAAAATCAGGATGCCTAAATGCATGGCAAATGCCTCCTTTTATGGGCCAAAATTTATAATTATTGATTTGATGATTAATTGTTAAGTGGGTGGCCACATCTTGACTTAGTGACAATCTTTATCTTCTTGTCTGAATAAAATATCATTGCTAATGTTAGAATTTGAACAGATTTTCCCCATGAAAGTTTTAAAAAATTATCTCAACTTTCATATAAAAAACATTTAGTTCATTTGGATTTCTAGAACTCAAGATATGGGCTGGACACTAAACAATGTCTTGGTTGCAGGATAAATTCTAACTTCTCCATGGTTGCTAAGATTTGGACTTCTAAAGAATAGAATTAAGTCTTGCAATCCTTATAAATGTTTTAGGCCTATTGTTAGCTTTGTATCCATATAAACCAAATTGAAACAAAGATCAACAACTCTAGATATGACCCAATAATTGAATAGTGTTTTAGTTTAGATTGAATCAACATCTCTTTTTTAAGCTTCACCCTCTCTTTGTCTTCTCAATTTTAGTAGTTGAACTCATCAATCAATCATTTGATTTATATAAAAGGCCTACATTTAAGATGAATATTTACCATAAATTAAAGGTATCTTATAGTACCAGACTTATTATTATAAAATATGCTTTAGTTAAAAATACTTCAAGTGCAAAATGCTGATACAAAACCTTAATAAAATTGCAGTTTTAAGTATTAAATAGTAGTCTCATGTCTTAACTTTCAAATGAGACCATTAACACTTGAAATAGAGTTTTATAGCTTTATATATAATTAAAAATATAAGAAGAGATCAAATAGTAACAATTTAATATCAAGACAATAATAGTTGGATATAACAGTCTAACATTTTTTGATGAGCAATTTTGATTGTCTTAAAGGTAAAACTAGGTTATCCTTCCTCAGAAAACTTGTAGCCTCATGTCTTAACTTTCTAACAAGACCAATCTTGCTTGAAATTGAATTCTATAACTCTAAATATAGTTAAAAATCTAAGGAGAGGTCGGATAATAATAGTTTAATATTAAAATAGTAATAATTGGCCAGTAATTGATGAGCAATTTTAACTATCTTAAAGGCAGAATTGAGCCTCTTTCCTTTATAGAACTTGTAGCCTCATGCATTAACTTTCCAACGAGACCAATCACTTCCTTGAAATGAAGTTCTTTAACTCTAGATATAGTTAAACATCTGAGAAGAGGTTGGACAATAAAAATTCAATATCAAGATAGTAACAGTAATATCCTAGCCCAACATGTTACGTGTTATCCATTTTAGACCTTACCACCCTCACGATTTTGTTCTTAGTGACACGAGTCCACTTCTAAGCCTGACACCCTAAAACGAGTACTCTAATGTGGTGGTAGGCCCTACCCTTGTTGTATACTGTTCGTTTTGGGTCCCTTCCATACTTGGGTTGTCATCTTGCATGATTTTAAAATTTTAAATGCATACAACATGTTAGCAACCAGCACTACTAATAAGGCCTTAGCTCTAAATGCTCACATCTAATGTGGGATATCATATTAACAGTCCAATGCTTCTTGATGAGCAATTTTGACTGTCTTGGAGACAGAACTAGGTTCTCCTTCCTCAAAAAACTTTTAGCCTCATGTTGTAGTTTTTCAACAAGACTAATCTCGCTTGAAATAAAGTTTTATAACTTTAGATGTAGTTAAAAATATAAGGAGATGTCGGACAATAACAATTTGAGGTTTAGACAATAATAATTCAAATATTAAGAAATGACTAAAAGAGAACCTTATTGGCTGTTGATATAGTTATTATAAAACATATCCTTGAGTAAGGAAAATTTATGAGATAAATCTGTGATTTACAGAGGGGATCACAGGTGTGGTGCAACTGCAGTAGCAAGGAAGCATGAGTAGAGCTTCTATTGCAAATAGGTAATCATCACCTTAGCTTTTTAGTTAAATTTAAGAATTTAATATTTTAATAATGTGAGATGTAAATGTGCAACATTGGGTATTATGTGAAATGATGGAAGTTGGTGTAATGAAATGTGTGTTTGAGGGGAACTACCCTTATATGTATTGCCAAATGATGGGAGTACCACTAACAAATAAAATATAAGAAGTGTAATATGTGTTTCGACTAGCATATATTTAGCGTATGTTAGGATCGCGGGTAAGAGGATCAACATATATTAGCTAACATACATTTAGTGTATGTTAAGATCCTTGGTAAGGGAATCACCATGTATTAGCTATCATATATTTAGTGTGTGTTAGGAATCCGTGTAATGGGATCACCACGTATTAACTAGCATACATGTAATGTATGTAGGATCCTAGGTCAAAGGATCACTTTGCATCGACTCCTATAGGGTGATGATGATACTAGTGAAATTGATATTGATAATGTGTTAAGTGGAAATGATAATAATTGTTCTTATGAAATCTTGAATGGAGGTTTATATTAGAGAAGGAAACAATTTTTAGTAATTGAAGGAGAAAAAGTTTCCAATGAAAACAAGGAGAGAAGTGAATAAAATATAATATATGATTATCTTGTTAAATTGTTGAATATTTGTGTTGCTATATTATTATGATTTTTCATGTTTCAATAATGTATATTTTTGTTCCAGGACCATCACGTACATGACAAGAGTAGATCCTAACTTATATTCACTTTATATAGTCTAAGTTATAGGGAGTATACCCTTGTATTTTATAATATTACAACTTTATATAACTTAATTTGTATAATTGATATTTAAACTTAATTTTAAAATTCATATAATCAAGTTTCAAGTATACTTGTTTTTCCCATTTATTTCCTTATAATAATATTTATTGTTTAATGTATGTTATATATGTTGTAGTTGTGATGTTAATGATGATATTTGTAGGATTGAGATCTAAGATGATTAGTTGTGATTGAGTTATGAGATGTAAGATATTATAAGTATACACAAGGTATATGTCGATAACTTGGGGACCTTTCGATATAAGGGATACTCTGCTGAAATTTCCAGCAGACTTGTATTTGAGAACCAAAAAAAATTACCCATATTTTAATATACCAAATCATAGGAAAGTAAGTATAATCACAAATGAAAGTGTGGGGTGGTATAGTTGGTATCAGAGCTATTGAATAAGGTTTAATGGTTTTATGAAATGCAAAGGATGCATGAAGTGATGCAAATAAAAATTATTTTATTGATAAGTGTTTTCTAATGCTAATAAAATAATAATAAAACTTTTAAGGCTTGTGGGAGATTAAGTTGCCTATATGGTTTAGACAAATTAGGATAAAGATATCAACGACTATATGGTTTTTGATCCTTTATAAAGTGTTAGGGATGAAACCTTATAATTTAGATGGATTGATTATAAGTAAAACTTTAAAGAGATGGATGAATCAACAAAGGTTGGACCCATTTTGAATGTTGAATGGTTGTGTGACCAACACCATGATGACATATGATTTTTTATTACTAAAATATTGAACATAACTGTTGTCAACAAACTAGAAGAGCCAATCAGAGAGTGAAGAAAAAAGGGAGGAGAAAGTACATGATTCCTTTTAAAAATGGTTCCAAAACGATGTGAAAGTTGTCTTTGCCCTTGATTCTTTTGAATTTGTAGAAATTAGTTGGGAAATGCAGAAATACATGGAAGCTGACTATCTATAATATGGAGAATTCTAGATGTTGTGTTTTGAAAAGGTTTAAAATGCGTGCAGACTCAATGTAAATGTGTAGAAAGTTGATGAAAAAATGAAAGGAATTTTGTATGATTTTCTTAAATGAAAAATCTAGTTAAATAGGGAATAAAAGGAGGAAGTGGTGACATGGGATTTTGGATATAAATTGTAATGAAATGATTGTTTTAAACATTTTATTACAAAAAAATAATAATGATGGCTAAACCATTTTTAACAAAATATCACATGAAGTACTACACCTAATAGTATTCTTATCGATAATGTTTGGGAAAAATACAAGTTATGTATAGAAATGGATGTTGCATAATAGCACAAAATCATACACATCCTATGATATAATCAATAAGGATGATGGAGTACATCTAGAAGTCATGTGATGAGAATGGTTTAAGATAATTCATACAAATAAAATAAAAAAAATCATGATACATTGAAAGTGAAGGGAGCGTAGGCAAATTTAAAATTTATGTAAGTTTGAAGAACCAAGGGTTTTGAACGTAATTTAAAATCTCAAAAATGATAACTAAAGTGAAGTTCCTAAAAGGGAAGATGGAGTTTTATATATATATATATAAGTTATAGACAAACAAAGGTCATGTTGGATAACTTAATGATGCACAATTAAAGGTCATGATGGTGTAAAAATGGTGACTAAATTTTGCTAATATAATTGTATGCAAAAAGTAATAGTTTTATTAATTTTTCAATAAAATCCACTTTCTATAAATCATTATTATCTCTAGGTTGCTTGCAAATGTTGAAAATATTCATCATCTCCAATGTCATGTTTCCAAATGATAACTTCATTTTTCCATTCCTACCATTAATCAATGCGTTAGAGGTTGCAAGAAATGGACACCTAAAATAACATGAATTAAATTAAATACTTCAACAGTTTGTGTATCCAGAATAATAAAATTCATAGGATAAATGAATTTATCAACTTGTACTAACACATCTTCAACTATTTCTCTAGGCACTTTTACAGATCTATTAGCAAGTAATAAAGTTACAGAAGTTGGTTTTAACTCACCTAGATTGAGATTTTGAAAGACTGAACATGGAAGTAAATTCACATTAGCTCCAAGATCAAGTAAAGCTCTTTTAATTTGATGTTCTCTAATAAAGCAAGAAATTATAGGACAACTAGAGATTTTATATTTCAAAACATTATTGTTCTGAAGAATGACACTTACTTGTTCAGCTAAAAAAACTTTCTTTTTCACATTCAGTTTTCTCTTTATAATGCACAGATCTTTCCAAAATTTAGCATAAGAAGGTACTTCTTTAATTGCATCCAGCAATGGCATATTAATCCTTACCTATTTGAAAGTCTCAAAGATTTCAGAGTTGTGATTGACTTTTCTTTGTTTGGTCATGGCATGAGGAAAATGAAGTGTTGGTAGAGAATCAGTTTTTTTGTTGCAATGTTCAGCTTCAACCCCTTTCTTACCTTGGAGATTAACTGATCATCTTTCTTACAAGGTTCAAGAGTGAGTTTTTCATTAACCTTACCACTGCGAAGAGTGATGATTGATTTAACTTGATCTATATGATGGTTTATAGAACTACTTACATTTGTCTTGTATTGCCCTTTAGGATTTTATTGTGGTTGAGATGGAAACTTACCTTTCTCTTGAAAACTAAGAGCAGATGTGAATTTTGCAAGAACACCTTTTAGATCTGCCATGGTTTGAGCATTTTAGGTGTTGATTGTCTCATGCTTTTCAAGGAATGCATGCAATGTTTCCTCAAGATTTTTTCTAGAAGGTTGAGCATAATGAGGTGTATATCCATGAGAATTTTAAAAATTATGATTTGCTTAAAATGGTGGCTATGAAGTTTATGCATTGTTGTTACCACTTTTCCAACTGAAATTTTGCGTGATTTTTCCAACCAGGGTTGTAGGTTTGCGAGTATGGGTTATGATTGGGCCTTTGAAAACTGTTTAAAGCTTGGGCTTGTTCATGAAGACATTCCTTAAAAGAAGGTAAAGTTGGACAGTCATTGGTTGAATGTTAATTGGTTTCACAAATTTGACACACAATGTCTTGAACTAATTTTAATTGACTATTCTTTTTTAATTATAGTGCTTCAACTTTTTTAGCTAAAGATGCAAATTTAACTTCGAGGTCATGATCTTCCTTAAGGTTGTACATACCTTCATTGGATGTATGAGGTTGAGTCTTACCTGGTGCCTTATAAGTACCTACAGTGTCTTAATTTTAAGCATTTTCAACTAGAAAGTTTAGGTACTCCATTGCTTCATTAGGGTCTTTATTTTCAAAAGTTCCATTGCACATCAATTTCATAATTTGTTTATCTTTAGGTGTTAACCCTTTATAAAAATGTGAAACCAATCTCTATTTTTCAAAACCATGATGAGGGCAAGTATTAAGCAAGTCCCGATACCTATTCGAACATTAGTAAAACGTTTTTTAGTGAAAGTGATGATTTATCTTTTGAAAGAGTTTGTTCAATGAGATGGAATAAACATTTTTAAAATTGTTGTTGCATTTTATCCAAAGCATGAATCGATCCTGACCTAAGATTTTTTAGCCATGTTTTAGCTTTATTTTTTAATGAAAAAAAAAAGCTTTAATCTAATGGTGTTCATGCTATAATTTAAGTCACTATAAATGTTACAGATTTCTTCAAATTCTCTCAAATGCAAATATGATCTTTGCCATGAAAAAAGGTAAAAGTTGAATAATGTCTGGTTTAAAATTAAAGTGAGATGCATCAAAAGGGAAAATTATGCATGAAAGTGCACTTGTTCCTATAGGATTCATGTGGTCTCTAAGTGTTCTAACTCGGTTTTTCTCATTATAAAGTGACTGGTGACACGATAAAGAGATTGATGTCTCCTCCCAAGTGCAGGAGTGTCGAAGTA